>JAJHUR010086997.1:0-58004 GCA_027495735.1 Lutjanus campechanus
GATTGTGTTTGCTCATTCCACAGGTACATAGAGGTGATTATAGAGTATAACATCAGCCATGCACCAACAAAACACTCAAATAGCTTAAGAGCATTTTAGTAGTTCTGTTGGCCTTGTGTTTGACCTTTGTCAAAGCATCAGTCTTGTTACACCAGAGACATTGCTTAATTATCCTAAAACTTAATTTTCGTTTGTTTTTCCACCCAGGTCCGGCTCTCAGATCATAACTCCAGAGGTGGTGCTGAAGCGCCTGAAGGCCCTCTCCACAAATGGCCCCCTCTTCGCTCTGTCCTTCCTCGCCTTCTGGGTGGCGTGGGCCAGTCCGGGACTGCAGTTCTTGCTGTGCCTGTGTCTCTACGACGGTTTCCTCACCATGGTGGACCTCCACCACAGCGCCCTGCTGGCCGACCTCGCCGTGTCCGCCGCCGACCGCACACGCCTCAACTTCCACTGCTCCGTGTTCAGCGCGCTGGGCTCAATCTCTGTGTTTCTGTCGTACTCCTTCTGGGACAAGGAGGATTTCTACTCCTTCCGTCTCTTCTGTGTGACTCTGGCAGCTTTTTCCATTTTGGGCTTTTTCTTAGTGTCTCGGATGCTGCAGCATCGTTTCCAAAAGGAAGTCCTTCTAAGACAGAATGAGGCGCAGATGCTCAAAGAGTAAGGATTTTAGAAATTCTTAATATGTTTGGTTGCAATGTTTATTGACTGTGTTGTTTTTCCGCTTCATCTTACTTCTCCTCTTGTTTTCTTTTGCCCTGCTTCCAGGCTGAGTGTTGGCCATGCTCCACTCACCCATCCAGAAAAACCTGTCACCATTGGACAGTACCTCAGGCAGCTCTCCAGACACAGGAACTTCATGTGGTTTGTGTCGATGAACCTTGTTCAGGTAAGATGTTAATCATGTTGGGAAGCGCCATGAGTGTTAGAATAGATAAAGTGGGAAGCCCTTTTCAAAATTAAAAGTGTAAAAACATCAGGGGTGGATTATACGGACAAAGTTTAAGTTAATATTTTGTTCGGTCTCATATTGAAGAACCAAAAGAAGCACAGACTAAACAAAAGCTCAGCATCGTCCCTGCAGTGTTTAAAGTTTTTTTTTTTTTTTGGCCTTTTGTGCCTTTATTCATAGTGACAGCTGAAGAGTAGACAGGAAAGGGGGCAGAGAGAGAGGGGATGACACGCAGCAAAGGGCCGAAGGCCGGAGTCGAACCAGCGGCCGCTGCAGAGGACTACAGCCTCAATACATGGACGCTCTACCCACTGAGCTAAACGTCCGCCCCGTCCCTGCAGTGTTTGTGACATTAATGATTCAAAAGTCTGTCAGCACAGCACCAGTCCTTGAAGGAGTCCTCAAGAAAAGTCCCTGTGGCACAACAATAGTAAAATTAAAACAAACAAAACAAGCCCCGGCATATAAATTAATTGAAAAAGAAATCACTATTTAAGCAAATTCTGAGCTATAGTAGCAAACTGGAATTCTCTTGCATTTCATCAAACTGTATGTCCTTAGTTTTGGGTGTACTCTACTAGGTTACAACATATTTTTTGTCTCTGCTCCACCTGCAGGTGTTTCACTGCCATTTCAACAGCAACTTCTTCCCTCTCTTCCTGGAACATCTCCTGTCGGACAATATTTCCGCCTCTACGGGTTCAATCTTGCTCGGTAAGAGACAGGAAATAACTCACAAATTCAAGCCCTCTTAATCTGTGTTTGGTAGTGCCGGAGCTCGGCAATAAAGACAAAGCTAGTAATTGCAGTAATTTTCAAAAACCAGGTTAGTAGCTCAAGGAAGTCATGATGAAAGTAACCGTAAGAGGAATGTGATTTTGCCAGTTAGACAGACTGAAGGTGTACAGTTACCGGCAGAATTCAGGCTAATTGCATACAAGCTTTTTTGTGTTAAAAGCACATTTTAGTTGCCAATAATTGGATGATTATCTCGATGCATCGAGGTGATTTAATCCACTCTTGCCCAGAAATCATCATCCTAGATATAGATGGCAAGAATATGTCTGAAAAGCAGTCAAATATATCTCCTGAATCATTAAGGACAGATTTAATTGAGGATAAATTGAACAGATGTCTCTTTTGTTTACAATTACTCTTTATTTCTGCTTTTGCTCCCACGCAGGCATCTCTTACATTGCCCCCCACCTGAACAACCTGTATTTCCTGACACTGTGCCAGCGTTACGGGGTTTACCAGGTTATCCGCTGGCTATTTATGCTCAAACTGGGACTTAGTGCGGGTATGCTGCTGGCAGGGGCTGACCACATTTATCTGCTGTGCATCTTCATCGCTAGGTATGGCCACGCACACACATCAGCGCACGCTTCGGGGGTTTGATGTGCGACAGCTTGCGCTTTTTTGTGTGCTTGCTTGTTTTTCAGGTTCATTATTTTCAAAGCTGAAGACACAAACACACCAACACACATATCAAGGACAAATAGAGTCCAAGTTTCCGAGGTTAACTCAACATACGTGATCTAAATTTGTGTTAAGACCTTTTTTTTTTCCTGGGAAACTCTAATTTTCTCTCCAGATTGTGCGTCTGTCACTCAGAATGCACAAGAGTGTTTAATTTATGTAGCTCGAAACCATTTGCCTACACACTGTAATACACCATAATAAGGAAAAAGTCCCCCACAAATAAGAGTGCAGTTAACTCTTTAATGGGGGGAAAAAGCTAAGAAGACCAACAAAGTAGGGATCCCTCTTCAAGGAAACTAAAAAAGGAGGAAGGGT
Source organism: Lutjanus campechanus (assembly GCA_027495735.1). Lineage (NCBI taxonomy): Eukaryota > Metazoa > Chordata > Actinopteri > Lutjaniformes > Lutjanidae > Lutjanus > Lutjanus campechanus. The sequence goes on from JAJHUR010086997.1 coordinate 2,747, forward strand.
TGTTACGTCATAACGTTCTAATGCTTTGGTTGGTGCCAGTTCTGTTGTCTGAAATTCACAGAGAAGTGCACTAAAGTCCAACATACCTGTATCATATGACCTTTTATCAAAAACAAAATGCCTTTAACAAATGAAAAAAACACACAAGAACACAGACATGCTGGTTTTTCTAGATGTGCGCCTCAGTTTATTTGCTGTTGGTCTCCAAATAGTGTTCAAAGATGATTAAGCGTACTTTACAGGGCTCATTGTGTGTCAAATTAAAATGCTCACCGTGTCAAATTAAAAGAAAGATGCAAGTGAAGTGTCCCTTAGAAATGCTGAGATTTTATTGGTAACAAAATTCCTTCTCTCTTCCTTTTATTTCAACTAAAGGGCTGCTTTTCAACGATCAACAGGGCTAATAGCTGATGTTATGGGAATATCCTGTATCCTCTGATGAAGATTCTGTTACCAATACCTCTTAAGAATTGTCATCCAGATGGACAACCTGTGAAACTGAGAGGGTGCTGAGTGCTTTCAGGCGTGGCACCGATGTGTGTTCAGACACTGACCTAATGACTCTTACTTCTCCTTTTGTTTACTTGTCCTGTTTCAGGAAGGACAGGCAAACAATAGATGTATTACAGAGCAGAGAGAAGTAACCATCAAACAAATGTCATTTTGTACCCCCCACAGTTCTATGGGTTTTCATTTTGGCGCTCAGTCATCTCATTTCATTATTGATTGAAATGCTTTTGCCCTCTTGGGCGCTCAGCAGCCGAGCCCTGACGGAGTGTGTGGTTTAGTCATATTGGTCACAGTCGTGGTAGCCGTCAACAGTGTGTGAACGCTTTTGGTTCTTTCTCTCAAAGCCTTCAGACTGAACTGATACTAAAAGGTATCAGCCACAGGAGATAAAGTCGTCACTGAATTTCACACAGTGTGATGTGGCTTGAACACACAGGAACACCTACAGTAAGCATGCTGTATTATGTCAGAAACTGTGACCGTTCCTCTCCTTGGAGACAAACAAATAATTTATAACGGACACACCTTTATTAACTTAACAATCTGCCCTTAATAAACAACTGGTCATAAGACCTGTTCACATTATAAAACCTCTTTAAAATGAAGATTAAAAAGATTACAGCTGATGTTGCTTGTTGTCAGACTTCACACTGTGGCTGCAGACTGTAACCTGACTTCTCTTCCTCTCAGTAACCGGGTGTTTACGGAGGGGACGTGCAAGCTGCTGAAGCTGGTTATTTCCGATCTGGTGGACGAGGACTTTGTGGTGAATCGGCGTCAGCAGGCCGCCTCCGCGCTCCTCTTCGGGATGGTCGCCTTGTTGACAAAACCCGGCCAGACGTTCGCCCCTCTCATCGGCACCTGGCTGCTGTGTGTTTACACAGGTACGGACTGACACACTCCTCATAAGGAAGTGCACATAACGACCTTGTTTCAATTGCTGCAACAAGTTGCTGCTTCTATGTCTCCTTGTGTCTTTCTGACGGGTCAAGTATCAAGTAGCTGATTTTGCTCAGGTCATTACTGAAATTCCAGCCCTATTTATGAACGGGATCTTTGTATTAACTCTAAAATCAAAACGTGACTTGCACAACAGGTTTAACTGGATAAATATGACAGATCTGTGCAGACTGAAGTATTATGTGGTGCACACAATACACAGATAAGTTGCAATCAAGCTTACTATGATGCGCTATGATGTGGCACGTGGATAACCTGACACGCCAGATGGTTTGTTACACAGAATCATTTGGGAAGTCATCCTTTGAAATGGTTTGGAAAAAGGGCAGGCACTTAAAAAACATTTGGCAGCTAATTGCTGATTAATTTAATAACTGACAACAATTAATAGACTAATTGTTGCAGCTCTGATACAGACATGAGATTGCTATCGGCCTTCTCGTCCAACTGAGCAAGAAAGCAAATAAACGTGTTCCCCAAAATGTCAACTATACCTATGGGGGAAAGGACATTATGTTATGCCAATTATGCACTTTAAATATTACCTAATATGAGTTTTTCTTGTTGCCTTACTAGCTTTGTGTATTATTTGTTTTTATTAGGGTCCTCTTTAGTAGTGGGTTTCTTCTAATATTCAACAAAATGATTGCAGGACTCCTTCTTTATAAAAGTCTAGTAATATTTTAGCAGGATTCATCTGTGTTTTGCATACTCTGAAGGAACTACTTTTTTCTCCTCCCCAGGTTATGATATTTTCGAGAGGCAACCTGTGAAGGACTCTCTGGTTTCCGTGCCTGACGTTGCCTCTGGCTCAGGGACGCCGCCTCTGCGCCTGGGCTGCTTCTACATGTTGGTGTTCGTGCCTATCACCTGTGCCCTGCTCCAGCTGGCCGCCTGGTCCCGCTTCACGCTTCACGGCCGCAAGCTGCAAGGAATCAAGACCCTGAGGCAAGGGGCCCAGCACGGCCACCTCATCGATGTCAAGGCCATATGAACTGAGAGGACCTGCCTGAAGCTGCACACAGACACTTTTAAAATGTCCGTTTTACAATCCCTTTGATATAGGGGAAGAGGAAGCAGAAGGCTGCTTTGATTTCTTCAGCCTTATGTGCAAGAATACAAACCGCCACACAAGTGGATTTGTGGACAGTGAAACATGCACAGTAGGCTGACAAATCCCACCGGGAAGAACATGAAACAGCATTTTAAGAAATGGAACCTGCCTTATTTTTATATTAAAATAATTACTTATATTTATATGTGAACAGATGACCAAAAGATAAGCAGAACCAATCAGTCCTTTCGGATGTAGACGGACCAAGGTGACAGCTTTTCATGGTGCACGCCAAAGATGGGGTGCCCACTTTATCACTGTTTGTAAATGGCCTTTCTGATCAGTAATGTCAGTTAAAGGGATAGTTTGGATTTTTTTGTGTTATCGCTGTGTGAAGTATTTATCCGTAATTAGTCTGTTATCTACAGTTAATTGTGGTTGTGGCGCCTCCAGTTTGGAGAAGCAGAGAGGAGTACCTGAATGGAAGATCAGTGATGCACTGTTATACAACATAAATATCAGATTAAGTGTGTGCCATATTTAGAATATTTTTTGGTAGGAAACCGCCATTATATAAGCGAAATAATGCTCTTTCCAAACAAACCAAACTCCATAGGCAAAATTAGTTAATTTACCCCACAGAAGACGGGAGATGCTGGTCTTCCACTTCCTCAATTAGTTAGTTTGTTTGTGTTATTATGCGACTTTGCTGAATTCAAACTCACCTTTTAAAACACCAAAGACCCACAACAACACAAACAAACTAACAGATAGAGGCAGCGGTAGACCAGGAACCCCTGTGTTCTGCGAGGTAAAATGAATGATTTCCTCCATGGAGTTTGGTTGGTTTGGAAAGCGAGCAATATTTGGCTCATATCGGCAGTTCTGAAGGATGTCTGATGGCAAAGTAAAGCATTAAAAAAAAAAATGCTGACTATGAATACGTATCTCATACAAGCCTTCATCAAATAATCTGAACTATCCCTTTAACATCAGCCTGATTTAAAAAAGCAGGAGGAGAAGAAGTTTATCAAAGAGCTTACAGTTCTAACATTATTAACAACGTGAAGAAAATTAAATAAAATTATCTGCTCAGACTGATGTTGATGCTGCATGGAATCTGCACTTCAGAGCTGATTTATTTTACCGTTTCTTGACATTTACACAGAATGCCCTGACCTGCCAGTTTGATGTTGAAAACTGTATTTTCTAAAACATTCAGTATTGATGATGTTTTTTGCACAAAACTGCCATTTGTCTGTTGTACTTCTAACATTCTGATTGTGACATGCTTTATGTACTGTTATTCTGTTGAAAATCGGAAATAGGAAGTTACGCTGGTAAAACGTGCTATCAGCTCCACTTTTGTAATTTTTCAGATGATAACAAAGAATGTGAGGCATTACCACAAATAAACCTCATCTATGGTGAAAGTCGACCAAACCCTGCTGTGCTGTGATACCTTTTTTATGTAACAGAATTTACCTGTCAAACCACAACAGATCAAAAGAAGAAAATTATTCAAACTTCAGATTTGTCTTTACCGGTCTATAAAACGGAAACATGAAATTGTCAGACCGTTCACCTTTGCAAATGATGAGAAAGGGAAGTGAAAGCAGAGTTGATCCTGAGACTCTGTTCCTTACAACCACTATATGATGCCCCAAACGTTAGCAGTAAGAGCTATTTTCCCACTATGCCCTAGTTCTTAGAAAAGAGGCCCACCAAGTGATTGCAAATGGAAGTCATCATCATCATGAAGATAACTGGGACAATAATTTGGAATTTAAAAGCATTTCTTATTTGAAGGGCAAAAGTAACCAATGCAGTCGGTTTGATTTCACTGTAGTTATACTTAAATAATGATGATGATAAAGTTTATTTCTACAGCGCCTGTAAAATCAGTATTACAAGGTGCTTCACCAAACACATGCACAGAAAACGCAATAAAAATGGAGATCACAAGAAGTGAAGAGCAACATTAAAAATCCAAATAAAATGAGATTTTGAGAAATGAATGAGCAAAGAAAAAATATAAAAGAATAACATTAAAAGTTAACAAAAAGAGTACATTCTCTTATGCAGTAGAAGTATCTACTTATCTAGATGATCTAAGTATCTAGTTAATCTTCATCCAAAATTTCACCCTGCTCATTTGAGAGCGGTCATGTCTAGAAGGGAATCACAGACCCGCGAAAGATCTCGCGAGACTGTTCATTTTAACCCAAACAAATATCTTTCTCTGGCCTTTTTTTCTCTAAACCTGATCAGATCTTAACCGTAAGCGTTGTCACATTATAAGACATTTTGTTTTTTGTACAAAGTGCACAATAAAATAAACAAATCATATAAATCTCGCGAGAGTTTCGCAAATCTTGGGTTCTCTTCTAGACACGACTGAGAGGCTGTTAAGCGTTAATGGCGTACTCATCACGGGCCCTCTCTTAGTGTCGGTTTTAATGCTAATCTGCTAATGTGCTTCGTCGGCAGTTAGTTTTTGAATAAGATATAATTTTCTCAGTGAATCTGAGGAAACTTCTCAGAGTTTTAACATTTAACTCGACTTGAACCAACTGGAAAGTTTCCTGTGCGAAAGCGGAAGTAGTGGGAGGTCATCCTCTCCTTTATTTTTGCTCTCTGTTGCCGTACAGCGCATGCGTACGGTCTCAAGCTCTATTATTTTACACGAATTTGACTACATTTTCTTGATTTTAATAACACGGCGAAAATTGTTAATAATTTGGTTCACAATTATTTTTATTTTGCGAAGTTCAAGGGCTCGCAAAACCCCCCAAATACGGCTTGTAACAAGAATCAACGTTACGGTACCCGTCATGCACCGCGCGCACTGTTTCAAAATAGTTTTTAAATATATCGTTCAAACTTTGGATTCAAATCTTTTGCGGCTTACCTAAAGCTAAATTTAGCTAGCACTAGTGTTTACATACGTAGATTATACACGACGTAAATAAATAATTAGAGCTGCGTAGTGGCACCGTCACCGTAGAGAATATGTGGGACAATGACACGGGCTACTCTTCTCTTAAAGGGTCAGTTCACTCATGTTTCTCTTCAGATCGTATAAATCTTTCGCCTTTTACTAAAGATGTCCGTGGAGAGGAACAACATGAGTTTTCACTAATTTTTTGATGCCCTGCTTCGGCGGGGCTTCCTGTCTTGTTGAAACAAAAAATATCTACCTGAGGCTGAAGCGAAATTATAATATTTCAGAAGTATTGTTGTGATAAACGCGCCAAGCTCAGTGTTTACTTTGAGTGATACGTCGAGAACCAGAGAACACCTCAAAAATTACATAGAAGTATTTAACATAATAACATATAAATAAAGTGAAATAATATATTACGTGCACGTTCTTTATTTAACATGTTGCAGCCTCTTATGTTAAAACTTAAACAATTTCTTGCCTTATTCAGATAATCGTTGACAAAGTCCAGTTTTGTCAGAAAATAGAAAAAAAAAAGAAGTATGTAAAAAATATGTAAATTCTACAAAAATAGAAAATGACAAAATAAGAATTATAGGAATTATATACAAAATGTGTATCATGTTTCAGTATATATATACAGTTGCATCATCAGAATCAGAAATACTGTATTGATTGTTACAGATGCTCCTTACAAGAATAGAAAAAATATTTCCTATAGTGCAGTTAGAAGAGAAAATATATATATATATATAAAATATATAACAGATGTTTAAAAAATATGTGCATTAAAATATCAAATATCCATGCATATATTAATATGTATTTTGAGTTAAAATTCCTTAAAAAACAAAGAAAAGTGAAAGAAATCCTAAATGTACTCAATATCAAATCAAAATTTGTCAAATTTTACTGGATATGCATGCTGTAAAATAATAACTAATAAAAATAAACATTACTAACACATTATTCCATGTCAAATCTCCATAAAAAAGATACCTAAAACATTTCCTCAGAGGAAAAGTTACATCTTTAGTCAAGCACAGTTATATTTCTGATAAATATCAGCATACTTGATCGTATTCGACCTGAAGTTTCTGCAGAGAACATTTGCGTGGTAAAGCAACGCTCTGCTGACAGCAGCAATAAATGCACGTACAAATAGACCTCCTTGTGTTTTCTTGACTTTTACTCTCTGTCATAATGATAACCAGTCAGTTGTAACTGATTTCTTGTGAGCCTATCATCTGCTTAAAATAAGTTTTATAAAGTTTATATATTTGTTTTAATGTAAACATGCGGTTAAAGTTCCTAATTTAACAAGTGTTTTTCTTTGCTGTGTGAATCACAACCATGCAACTCTTTCCAGTCCGCCCCCACCGTCGGTGAGGTGCCATAAAAAGAACTCTAATATCAAGAATACTTTGGGAAGGATGGGCAAAAGCAGACTTCCCATTTCTCGTGGCTTTAGTGCTGTCATGTATCACGGCTTGTTGTTACCGCTTTCGGTAAAGCGACACACACACGCTCACACAGAACAGGAAACAAGAGCGCGGTAGTCGAGCAGAAACAATACATGTAAGGCAGCAGTTTTTAGTTGTGCGACTCCGGCTCCTTAGATACAAAACTGCTTCAAGGTCGTCTGAGAGATATCCAGTGACGAGGGGGGGATTTTTGGAAACAAAAAAATCAGGCAAGTAGATGAAATATTATCCAACATTGAAGCCTCAGGGTGTGAATGTGATTCCTCTCTTTTTTTTTTGTCTGTTTTAAGCTTGAGCGTGTATTCTGATTCATTTGAGTTGCACTGACTTACTCACCATTTTGTAAAATGACACAAAATGAACAAATTCAACATGATACTGTGAGTTAAATCTAACTTAGAAATGAGTTGAATGTTGGTTTTATTTTCTCTATGCTATTTTACCTTTTTTAAAATTAAATTATGAATGTAAATGTCAAGATTTAACACAAAAAAACAAAAGAAACTGACCTTTTACATATGAAATAGCTGCTCACCATGACATTCTGTTGTTTCTTTGTATTGTGTGTGCTGTAGGAGACAATAGAGAACCGTAAATACTCATGGATAAAACAAAACCTGATAAGGCAAACTGAGATTGCGAGATGACGTCGGGCTAACGCTGAGACGAGGTTGGTGCAGGCTTCCTGTTTTGTGGCTGAGCAGCTCACAGTCTGCTGCTCTATATGGTGTGTGAGTAAGTTTAGGTTAAACTTGCTTTGCAGCAAATGGAAGCAACTTCCTGTCTCTGCACCCAAATAGAGGCTTTTACCCTGCCAGGCTTATGTTCATACTCTGAACTCCAACCTTCATCAAGCTTTCTTGTAAATCAGCTTATGATAATGTCAAACACTAATCATGGATGGATTACTGGTCGAGGGTCCACTGGGGTCAGGGTCCAAGAGGTCAGAGGGCTTCAGACAAATAAAATAACTACAGACACAAAATGACTGCTAGAGAGAGATACAAAACAACTAAAAAGAGACGCAAAATGACTACAGAGAGGCACAAACAACCACAAAAAGACACAAGACTAAATGACCACAGAAACAAAATGACTACAAAGAGACACAAAATGACTACAAAGTGAAACAAAACAGCTACAAAGGGACACAAAAGTACCACAAAAACAACCATAAAGAGACACAAAATGACTACAAAGAGACGTAACATGACCACAAAGAGATGCAGAACAAAGACAAAGAGACACAACATGACCACAAAGAGACACAAAAAAATCGCAAGGAGACGCAAAATGACGAGACACAAAATGCTTATAGACAAGACAAATACAAAGAGACACAGAGGGACCACAAAGAGACACAACGCGACCACAAAGTGCCAAGACAGCTACAGAGAGACACAACACTACCACAACCACAAAGAGACACCACGTGACCACAAAGAGACACAGAACAACTGCAAAGAGATTCAAATGACCACAAAGGGACACAAAACAACTACAAAGAGACGCAAAACAACCACAGAGAGATACAAAATTACTGCAAAATAACTACAAAAAGACAAAAAAAAAATACAAAGAGACACAGAGCAACTACAAAGAGACATAAAATGACTACAAAGAGATGCAGAATGAAGACGAAGAGACATAAAGTGACTACAAAGAAACAAAATGACTATAGACAAACAACCATAAAGAAACTCAATTTAAATGACTATAGAGAAACAAGACAACCACAAAGAGACAAAACAACCACGGAAACAAAAACAGTCTGGTGTCTTGCTGCTAAGTCAGAAGTATGGTGACATTAACATGTCTCTGCTCAGGGGCCTGTTGTCTGATGATCCATCCATGACAGTCACGTGCAGTAAGGAGGCAACACGCCTCTGTATGTGGAAGTGTGTCCATAAACTGTGAGCCACTCGCTGACATTTGTTATAACCACTTGTTGAAAGCCACAAACGCTTCTCATTTCCTTTATTTCCAGCTCCAGGATGTCAACGCTGTGTCCACATTAACACAGAGGCCACACAGCTGCGTGCACCGGAGCATGGCGCAGGTGTCAGTGCAGTATGAGTTTGAGTACGCGACCAAGGATGGTCGCCTTGTGTCCATCAAGCCTAATGAGAGTTACATCCTGGTGTCCAAGACGAACGAGCACTGGTGGCACGTCCGCAAAGACGAGAACACCAAACCCTTTTATGTCCCTGCACAGTACATGAAGGAGCTCCCATCATGCACTGAAGACTCTCCTCATCCTAATAAACACCCAGGTAAAAAGTAAAGTACTGTAGAACATTATAAATATCATTTTAGAATCCAAAATTTCATGCAAGGGAACTTTTTTTTTTAGTAGATATGTAGTATATATAAAGTGTACTGTTAAAAAGTGTACTTCAAAATAAACATCATTGAGTTCAACACTATGTAATAATAGTAAATATACTATTTCTGCAGTTCTTCAAATGGTGGTTCAGTTTACTTACAAGAAGTGGAAATTTAAGTTTTGGTGCAACAGAAATAAATTTAATCTAGGTTTAGAGTAAAAACGAAACTAAATTCACTTTCACTTTCTTAATTTTAAGCCAGTTTAACAATTTGGAGCAACAGAATTTAAAGTTAAACCATGATTTACTCTGGTTTAAAAATTAATCCTTGTTGGTGGAACCCAGCCTTAAATTTGAGCTTTTTCTACATTAATTAATTCATTTCATTACAGATAAAATGTGGTTCCAAAATAACAAACTTGAAGTTAACTACATATAATAATGAGTACTATTGTATTATGCATATGTATTTTTCACCAGGGTTGGATTCACCTGACAGTAAGCCAGTGGATATGGTTAATATAACTCCACCTAAAACTGTGATTCGAGTATCAGCTCTGAGTTCTTCCAAAGAGACGTACCGCTTCTCTACTTTTGGACTCTGTGAGGACATACTGGACATGAAGCCCTGTGAACCTCTGAAAGGTGGACAGAACACCGGCAGCTTTGCACAAACCCCGGATAATAAAAAGACACAAAATCCAACAGAAGGTGTTTCATTATATTCGGCACCTCTGAAAACGGATGCTTTGCAGCTGTATGCAAAACCTCATCCTGTGCCAAAAGTCAAAAACGGACAGAAACAGTCAAAAAGCCCACCACAGAAGGATAAAGTGGAACAGCCTCAGACTTTCCAACAGGATGAGGACATGGACTTTCCTTTACCTCCTAGTTCACCCATATATGACACCATCCCAGAGCTAAACATCCCAGAGTTTGACACCTTTTCTGACCTGCCTGATCCTGTTGATTCAGAGGACACATTGGTGGCTGAGCAGCAGACTTTGAATCAAACTGCAGAAACTTCTAAAGATGCAGCACCTCCTGCTGAGCAGGTAAGAATATCATGCTACATTACTGTGTTCATTCTGTCAGTCTCAGTCAAACAAGAGTTCAAAATGTGTTGTTGTGATATATATATGACCAGGAGAGGGCGCTGTTTTATCATTTAAGAAGATACAGTTTGGCTGTTGACTGCAGTTCAGTGCAGAAGTTTTCTTGTTTTATTCTTATACAACATTGAATCAAATAAGATTTAAATTTTTTGCAAACACAGCAATAACCTGCAACATTGATCAAAACAATCAGCATGAATAATAATTGGAAAAATATAATGGATAAAACTGCACAGTTGCTCTTTTTAAGATATAAAAGAAGGGTCCATAGTTAGTGGAAGAGAATGATTGCAAGTGTTGAAGCCGCTGTGGAAGCAGAGGTCCATATTTTCATGAGCTGTCCTTTTGTGGAGTGGAGCAGCCAGGTCAAATATCCAAGAGGAAAACACTCACATGATGATCTTATTCCTGTTTGCTTTAGTGGGAGGTTTGTCATGTATCCAAGACATTCAGATATTCTTCCTTGCAGCATATGCAAGGATTGACAGGAGCAAAGAAAGAGGGTTCATATGTAAATCAAAGTGGAGATACTGTCGTGTATTCTTTAGTGGTGATGTGAACGTGATGAAGAAATCTCCGCTGACACCGACTTGCAATTATAACAAAGGTTTATTACAAGCACAGCATCAAAACGAGTAGCCCGGTTTACTCGGAGAGGACAGCCAATACATCACTCTAACATGGAACTTCTCTGCTAGCCCTTTTAAAGGCTTGTTGTTTTTGCAAGATTGGAGCAAAACATCTAGTTGTATTATCTTATCACATACCTTCTGACACATAACAAATACCACTCTTTTTGACCCAGGGTCACTAACTGACCCCCAGTGTCAAAATATCATATATCATGGAAAAACCCTTACTCTAAGCAACTTTTCTTAAGATAATGCAGTTCACATAGACGTTGAGACACCACAATATCTAATTTAAAGATAATTTAAAAAAGCTTGTTTGTATTTTATCAGATCGTGTGATAAAAATGTTAAGAACCACTGCCTTTACGTTGTTGCATAGTGTCATATACTGTCTTAAAGATTTCACATCCTGCTCCCAGAAGAACTGGATCTTATCTAACTTTCATTTAATTAGCTCTTAAGTTCATCAAGTGTAAATACAGTGATTTAAGTATAAGTTATTTTCAGATCATTGTTCTTATTAGTAAATGTAAGTAACATTTTAATGTTGCGGTTGGTTAAAGTGGAGCTAATTTTACCTACTCTATATAGTTTAAGTAACTATACATAAGATAAAATTGACATAACAAGCTATAACGCCACAACAAGATGTAACAAGGTGAAAATTAAGTAAAAGACATAAAAGACTAAAATGTTACAAAGTAAAAATGGTGTAGAAGACAAAAACAACACAAAAACAAAGTAACAAGATGTAACAAAACAGAAGTTATGTAAAAGACGTAACAAGACGACAATGATGTATAAAGACAAAAACAACATTAAAGATGTAACAAGGAAAAAATGACGTAAAAGACGTAACAAGAAGGTGAGGTTCAGTTATTATTACAGGTTATTATTAATTAAGTGCACTTTCGTATGTTTCTTATATCTGAAGGTGACTGATGTTGTGAGATAAGAAGGTTAAAGAGATAAAATAGATAAAAATGTTACAACTGACCCCGGACTCCCCTACGACTTTTTTTTGTTTGTTTGTTTGTTTTTCAACACAACGCAGCATCGAAGACTTAAATTCACTTTGATGTGTAAAATCTGTGCGGTTCGACAGTGAGAACAATACTCGAGTAAATCCATTTAGTTAATGATTAGGGCCATCTGATTTGATTGGACTTTAAAAGTGAATCAGTTGACGCTTTTCTGCAGTGAGGGTCCTGACTTGTTGGAGCACCGTGTTGGTTGAGTTCACTTCAGTATCTGTGCCAGCAGCTCATCAGCATATGAATGACCGGTGCCTTCCCCCTTTCGTGCCTTTTTCAATAGACGAGAAGAGGTGAATAACTCAGTAAAAGCAGCTGATTCAAGCTCACAGTTTTGGTCAGCGAAAGTTTCTGCGAGCGTGGAGTCACTTTTATTTTATTTTATTTTATACCGGGTGTGTATTTATGTTTTAAATGTTGCTTGAACTTTAGTTGGTTTAACTTTTGAGGAAGTGTTGGAGGGGGGGACTGTAGCGTGGGAATTTTTCTGAGGAATCTGAGGTTTTGTTGCAAAATGCTGTGTGCAGTCAGCCAGTGGGTGTAAAGTGCAGAACAGGTAACAAACAGGTCGCGTCGGCTGGGTGGTGTCTGTCTTTCTTCTGAGGAAACGAAGGAGTTAAAACTGAAAGCTACCAGCAGCCACTCCCAAACCTCCAGCTGCTACCTGGTTTCCCCAGCCCCGGTGACGATCCTGGGAATCATGATAAACTGCACCGCGGGGACACGGTGAAGCTGCTGGTGAATATATAGCTCGTCTGTAGCCTACTTTCCTCCTGGATGTAGTTTGTTGAATAGAAACGACAAAAAAACTTTTGTTTTTCAGGTAAGTTTCTCTGCAGTTTCGCTCGGGGTCTTTTTTTTGCACCTGTTGCAGGTTCGCAGCAGCAGTCAGGTTGTGAAGGAGAAAAGGTGTGTGTGTGTGTGTGTGTGTGTGTGTGTGTGTGTGTGGCTCTACGTTATGAGTCGTGTAATGGCTGCAGCCTCTCCCAGTATAACCAGTGATTGTGTGGGCATCATGACACTGTAATTACCAGCACAGTTTGGCTTTTTAGTTCCAGGTTTGTAGGCTAGACTGAAGGCATTTTTTCCACATTTCCTCACATTGTCTCATAGACCACTTGAAATACACTATAAGAAACATAATTAATAATACAATTCTGTATATATTTTTTCACCCATAAGGGCAATTAAATGTGATACAAGAGATCAGAACTTTCCCTGATAGTAACACTGGTTGGGGGCAATTGCAACACTGACGAAATCTCTAGATTTCAATTGAGTTTAATTAGTGAAATATGATCGTTTTCTATCAGAAAAGTATGTCAGCACACACAAACAAGGTGCTTACATGTAGCCATGTGGTTTGGGGGGTAATTGTAACACAGTGTTACAAACTGCCCTCGATCTTGCAGCCTTGATAAAAGTCTTGTATGCTAGCAATCACCGACCACATTAGCATAGTTTGTTCATGTTAATTTATGAACAGAAAAGTAATTCATGACAGATAAAGAAAGGTGCTTACACTGGGCCACGTGACTCCAATTTTGCAGCCATAATAAAGTCTTGCATGCCAGCTAGCAACATGCACATTAGCATGGGTTGTTCATGTTCATTTTTAACCAATAACGTTGAGATAAACTTGATGTAAGGTTGAATTTGTTGTAGTTTAAACTTTAGACAGCAGTAGAAAAATACAGCGCATCCAAAAAGTAACTTTCATACTTCAGAATCAGTTTATTGTTGGAAACTGTTGAAGACTTTTCCACAGGCATGTAGAGAATATCCTACTGAGCATGTGCAGACTAAGTGTCATCACTCTAGCTTGTTTCTAATTGGAGAAAATGAGTGGGTTGCAATTGCCCCTAGTCTCCCCTATCACTTTACAAAGAGATATAGAGCTGCAGCGATGAGTTAGTTAATCAGTCAGTTGCCAACTTTAAGAAAAAATATCTAAATCCTCTGATTCCAGCTTCTCACATGTGGATATTTTCAGGTTTCTTTTCTCCTCTGTGACATTAAACTGAGTATCTTTTGGTTGTGGACAAAACAAGACGTTTGAGGACATCCGCTTGAGTTTTGGAGACGGCAACCAGCATTTTTCATCTATCTATTTCATCATTTATCTATCTTATGATCATTTTCGTGATTAATTGATTAGTTGTTTGGGCTATAAAATGCTGAAAAATGTTGATCTCTGTTTCCAAAACCCAAGTTGACGTCTTCAGATGTCTTGTTTTGTCCACAACCCAAAAGATTTTCAGCTTGCTGTCAGAGAGGAGTAAAGAACCCAGAAAAGAGAAGCTGAAATCAGAGAATTTAGATATTTTTTCCCTAAAGAAAATGACTCAACATTACTCATTGATTATTTAAATAGTTGGTGATTAATTTAATAGTTTACAATTAATCGCCAGATTGTTGCAGCTCTACATTTTTCACCATTTTCTTGACCAAACAAGTGATTCATTAATTGAGAAAATGATCTGGAGATAAATCTGGTGATGAAAATTATCAGTAGTTGCAGCACTAATTAGACACACTCGGAGGAATTCCCACGTTTTAAACAGTTCTCGTTATAATTTGTGTTTCTGTTTCTCCTCCTGTGTGGAGGCATGAATGAGTCCCACACTTGTAACAGGACTGTGGACGTGCCAGGACCCCTCAAGTGCATTAATTCTCACCCCACAATGGAGGGCCATCTCCATGGTGATGTGAGGGGGCCTGGCCTGACTCCCAACAAGCAGGCCTTTAGAGCTTTTTAGTGCCAGCCCTGCCATGCAGTTGGCGTGTGTGTGCATATGTAATTTGCAGAACTTGCAATTAGCTCAAATGTAGGTCACTTAATATCGAGGGTACGCAGGCTGCTCTTTGGTCTCAGATGAGATATTAAGTTTGGTAAGTGGATGACAAATCCAGCTGGGATTGGGAATCCAAAGTTTGGTTGGTTTCAACTTGTAGAAAGATGTACTCGGATGCATTTTAAGGCCCATTTTGTTGTATAGGAGGGGAGACTGGGGACGGTTGCAACACTTTTTGCATGTCTCTCAGTTGCTCAGAGACTATATGGGCAACACCAACCAAATCTTAATATATTGAACTTACGTCTGCCTACTAATTACCCACGCCATTTAAAGATAATTACAGTCGACAAGGAAGAAGTCAGATTTTGCAGCATTTGCAGCATTATCAGGGAACTGTAGCAACATATTAAAAATACATAAAATGTCATTAATTAGCTTGAGCTTTTTGTCTAAATAGATGCAATAGATAAAACAGACAGAATGGAACAATTTGTAGTGCAACAAACTTTTATTTAACATGTACATTTGTATTTGGGTGAACTATTCTTTTATGTACCCCACAGTGACATGATGATATGGCTGCTTAGCTTCGGGGCGGTTGCAACACGTTGTTACAACCGTCCCCACTCCATCAGCCATGATGGAACATCATCTGCTAGCAAAACAACACAAAAGTTCAAATTAAGTTTAATTAACTCATAAAAAAGATCTGTTTTTTAAAGGTTTTTAAATAATTACAGCAGCAGATGTTGAACAGCATGTTTCTGATTGGAGGAATAAGAACTGTTGCTTATTGCTATTCTTATATACAGCTTTTACTTTACATTTCAGTCTTTATTGTTGCATTTGTGGCACCAGTGTGTCTGTACTCTTTGCAAGAACTCCTCTTTAGGTCTATAATGAGTATTGAACACAACATGTCCACTAGAGCTTTATCACTTAGTTTAGATAATTGGCACCAGGGGTCCAACGTCCCATTGATTTTTGGCAGCTAAAAGAAAAGTGACCCTGTTTTGTCCTCTTGTGCTCATCACAGCCCTGCCAAATTTGATATTTAAGCGTTTGAAACTGAAGAGCTGAGCCTCTTCTTCCATATTTAATCGAGAGCACCTCGCCTACTACAGCGCAGTAATTCCTGCTGCTCTGCGAAACAGACAAAATCAGATGCCAGAAAACTGCTCCAACAGGTAGTGTGAGAGTGTCTCATCACACCTCTGTGTTCATGCCTGCATGACACAACACATGTGCTCATCAAGGGTGTAAGAACAGGTGCATGTAGCTTTAGCTCCCAGGTCAGGAGGAGCCTGTCATCTTCACCATGCTTTGACAGTATTGAATAAATTGTTGGGAACAGCGACGCAGTTATTATAGTTTATGTTTGAGGAGAAAGTTTGCAGGATTGAGATCTATTCTGTCTCATTGTGAGCTTTTACAATCTGTCTGTGTGTCACACAGGTCAAACAGGTGCACATTTTCCACCTGAACTGTATGTTCTGTATGCAGAATATACGATGTGACAGTTCAGAGTCGGGCGGGCTCAGCTCCAGTTTGTGCCTCTCGCATTTAACACAGTTCATGGCTGTTCTGAAGCAGGTATTTCCAGAATCCCCAAGGAGTCTTCTAACCACCAGGGTGAAAAAACTGTCTGAAAATGTTCTGCCTGTTGCACGATAGAAGAGATTAGGAACCCATGTCTCAGTTCAGGGATGGATAATATTGGATTTTTGCCAGTAAGCTAATATTTTCCACATTATGTGACGGATATGTGCACATTTGTTCTAACTAATTGCAGAGAACATCAAGTTTCTCCTTTAGTGGAATTAACATATTATTATGCCTTCTGTTATCATGATGTTGTCATCTTTGGATAATCATCCCGACCTGCGGGGGCTCTATGCCACTGGTTCAAACATAGATCAGACATGCAAGATGTGAAATTCACCCACACGGTTTTTTGGGATTTTGGGGATGTTGTAATTGAAAATATTGGTTTGGCAACATCAGTGATACTTTAATAAGGAACATTGAATAAAGAATAATTAAATATGTGCCAGGTGCTCTGCATGTCTCTTTTGAAAAACCCCAGAACAACATTTGATCTGGATTCTGGGTAAGATTAGATTACCAAATCTATATCCCAATTTTGTAGGATTACGATCACATCCCCTGGTTTTGAAATACCCAATTTTGAGATTTAATCCTATCCTGATAATTCTGATCCCGATTAAAGGTTTTGAAATACTGCTCCCTGATGCCCATGTTGCTGTTTATCACCACCCAAGTCTATTAATTTGTTGGCCAGAACTTTTGGGGAACGTTAGGTGACAAAAATACTCATCTAGCACGCCCCCTGGATATCCAGAGGTTGAGACAAGAAATTCAAGCTAAACTAGGCTGTAGTTCTTCCTTAACATCAATGACATCACTGTGACATCACTGGACGCAGGAAGAACAACAGATTTTCCAGCAGGAGGACTGTTGGTTGCTGACTGGACATCCTCATGGGAAGTTCTGAATTTTCCCTTTTTTACATGAACAGCACAAACTGGAGCCAAAGCAGGCTATGATTACTTTGTTTAGGATTGTAAAGTAGTGCTCACACCCAACATGCAAAGCCAGGCATGAAAGCAGAAAAGCAGAGAAAGCAGAAAGTCTGGATTTTTCTTAACTTTTGCTTTGTCTTTCATCTCTTTGAGACAGTCCACGAGACACTTTACATCTAGCCTGTCCTGTAAAGATAATCTAAAGGAAGCCTCAGCTGGTTTTGCATGCGTCATATGCAGGGGAATGTCTTTTGTGTCATTACTATTTGTAGAATGTTTTTGTAAAGTTGTAGTGACGTGCTTGATGACAGCGACTCTATCAGCCAGTTCATCCTATGTTGAATAATGCAGGTGTTTTGCTGTGCAGAGGAGAAGGTTCCCAGAACCAAAAAGATGAACGCCTGAATGTTTTAGACTATTTGTTTGCATGCTGACTGTTGATGTTTACATGCACATTCATGCAACTAAATGTCAAGGTGGCATCTTTGCAGAAGAGTGGGTTTTCCATTTACAGTTGCCTCAGAGAGCATTGCAGCAACTGGTGCTAAATTATTTCCCCTCCTACACAGAAAGAACCTCACCTTCAGAGTAAGAGTGGGAGAAATCTGTCATGAAGCAGCAATATCAGCAGGTTTTGTGTGTCGGTATGCAGACCTGGCCTGAAAGGCAAAGATAAGATAAGCTGATGGATTCCACGTTTCTGGAGTTATCCTGCATTCTGGGCCATGAGGAGTGTGATGTAAGAGAATAGGTGGAGCCAGCTTGATTCAATAGCTCAACTGTGTGCTTTGTGGCGTGATTTGGGCCCCAATTTGGTCCTCCATTGTTTGATTGGATGAGTGCTAATGTGGTTAAGTAATCAGGCAGATTGCTGCTTCATGCATTGCTGAGGGCAGAGAGTTGTCTGCTGCTCTGTGCTGAAATCATTCTCAAAAACCGTGTTCAAGCCTGAATGCAGCTGTTAAAAAATAGTATTACTGCACAGCAATTTGCATCGTCCAAGTAAAACAAGCTAAAAGCGAGCAGTTTTTCATAGCAGACAACAGAATAGTTTAATTTCATGGCTTTTTATAGGCACATTTGAATGGCAAACTATGTTCTGTCCTGGCGCTGAATGTAAAATGTACTGGATGTTCCAGGAAGCATTGATTCACCACAACCATGATACACAGTGGAGCTTAAAGGGATAGTTTGGATTATATGAAATGGGGTTGTATGAGGAACTCAGTCAGTGTATTACCTACGCTAGATGTTGGTCGGCATGCCCCAGTTTGGAGAAACAACAGGAATACTGTTGCAGGAAGCTAAACAATGCACTACTGTAGACAGGGTCAGCAGCTAAATGTATTTTAGCCACTTAAAAAAGGCCCATCTAAAGAAGTCAATACTGTACTCGTTTGCTATATTTAGAATATTTTCACAGCTTTACATTGTCTTGTGACTTTGGTGAATCCGAACAAGTGATGTACTGATCCTTGGATCACATCATAAAAATAACTTCTTGATTAATAATGGATGGGTTGTGCATGGGAATTACAGTACATCTCCCCAGTAAGAGAGACGCTGTGTGCGCATTTACGCACGAGCCACAGGCATGCATCGTGTTCGATTATTTGATCATTTCCTTGGAAGAGTTTTCTCTGTTCTGTCAAGTTTATAACTACGGTTTTTAGTCTTGCTGCTTCAGTGTCCCATAATATTTGCAGCAGTGATATTACTGCACACATGGAAATTAAACTGAAAGCAGCCTCTCTAATTATTTAAGTAAACCGCTAACATACAACAAAGAAATCACCTGGAAAGCTTGCACTGTTTGACATTATTTAAAAGGTAATTTAGCCCAGAGGGACAAATAGAGCGTTCCAGATGTCTACATTTGAGAATATAATATTAATACATTTGGGTGGATGGTAGGTGGCTAACTACAAGGACACTGGAAGTCAGTCAGACGTCAGTCAATATAATGACATCATGCTAAATAGAGTGCGATATATATGAGTTAGTTTGTTGAAATAATGAAGAATATTTTTGAATTATTCATTAAGTAATAATGAGAAACTTTCTCTTTCTTGACTAACTCATTGTGAAATATTGAGTAATTTTCTCGAGAAAGTTAAGTCTCTTTTGTCACTATTTAACCAGTTTACAGTGTAAACCACATAGCATGTCTCATGCTCCATTTCTCGTGCCTGTCTGCACAGCTGATATCTTTAAAACTCTGCGACTCACACCAAAACTATCTAGACGGATAAATAACACTTACAAGCCAGGGGGGAAAATGTGTATTTCTGATTTTTGGAGTGGACTGTCCCTTTAAGTAAGGATTAAACCAGCATAGAGCAGAGTTACCCGCAAGCCTCAAATATAGTTTCAGATTAACCCCTGCCCCAAAAACCTCTGCAAAAACAGCTGCACATGTCTGCCTACTGTCTGCAAGACGGGCTAATGTTGTCCTGTGTAGGAGGAAGTGTTGATTGAACAATTGGCCCTTAAACCAGACTTCCTGTTTCAAGTATTCTCCCAACACGATGTCTCATCATGTAACCTGCCCAAAGCAGCTCTCTCATATCATTGTGGGAAATTATTGCTTCCCTTTTTTTCCCCATTATTGGAGTGACCTACAACTGGAGGGTTGTATACTGTACAGCTGTTTTTTTTTCTCGTCCTGTAGCATCTTCTTTATTTTATTTTGAGTATACCGCCAATCAAAAAGGTGTGCACTCTTTAAAAAACAGAAAAGAAGGTTGTTTCCATGCCAACAGTTCCTTTTTTATCATATGGGCGCCCAAGCAGGAAGTAGGTTAAAATGACCCTCTATCAAACCCTCCTCTCTGACTTGTTTTCATTGTCACTTTCTAGTTGTGTCTCTCTCTCACTCTCTCTCACACACACACACACACACACACAGACAGTTACCCTCTACCCTCCTATCCTGTGCAGGAATTCATGCATGTGAACACACAAACACTGACGCACACACACTCACACACATCTCACCCCGTCCACACACACACACACACACACACACACACACAGTCCCTTCCTGGTGCTGCTATTGTAACAGAGCTCACAGTTCTCCTTTCTATCCGCGCTGCAACTGTCACAGCTGCTGCGAGAGGAGGATGTGTGTGAGCGCGAGGTTGTGCTCATGAGAGCGCGTTCAGCTCTTTCCACCATCACAAGTTTAATTGAACGCGGCCGCACGCTCAAGCCGCTCGGGTTCGGCGTCTCTTCGTCCATCCTTTGTGGATTTATGGCTCCTCTGAGTGGGATGGTATAAACATGATGGACATGTACTCCAGGGTTTGGTCAAGTCACCGGGCCAAGCAGGGCTTGACTCTGCCGGTGGTTCCTCAGGTAGGTGACGATCACACTGATATCAAAGCAGGTTTTATTGCTCAATGATCATATTTTAGTCTCTGTGGTCGGCGTACTTAATATGTTTTGATAACAGTCTTGCTTCCTGCTTTGCGTAAACATGTCACCTCTGCTCGTGTGTCTTTTCCTGTGCTGAGTGAAGTGGCGTAAACACTGAAGTGACGGCGCTGACAGCCGTCGCTTGAACCCTCAGCCGTTATGCATGTTTTGATCTTTTATATTTTTTAGTTTGGATGTTAAAGAACCCTTTTGTGTTCTTGTGAGTTAACTGGCATCAGTGTCAGAAATGTACTTGTTATCTGAAAGCAGCAGCAGTGACACATATGACAGTTTCCTTTCTTGACATCTGCTTTCAATGAGTATTTCACTCACTTAACTGCTGGGAACACGAGTGATCTTTACATCACAACAACCAGACCAGAGAACAAATGTTAATGATGTGCTGCATCGAGGCTTGGCAGGGTTTCTTTAAAAATGTATTCTGATACAGTTAATAATTACCTGTTTTAAAAAATGTAGTCCATAATGTAATCCAAATATCACAATAATATGGTGAAATTGTTGAGCCTAATATAGTGTTTTTAAGGCTGCAACTAACGATTATTTTCATCATCATTCTCTCAATTAACGGATCAGTTGTTTGGTCCTCAAATGTCTTGTTTTATCCACAACCAAAAGATGTTCAGTTTTTATGTCAGAGCGGAGTAAAGAAACTTGAAAATACTCTTTTAAGAAGCTGAAACCAGAGAAATTGGTCATTCCTTTTTTTAAATGATCGATCAAAATTGTAAACCTGCTAGTAAGTCCCATTTTTACTAAATGTGTCTGTAATCTGATTACATCTTTTTTTAATATGTAACCAGTGGAATACAATTACCTTTTTTATCCAGATTACATAATCCTGTCACATGCGATCTGTTACTCCCCAGGCTACACTATGTAGCTGTGTTGAAATACATGAAAATACAAAACAAAATGTTCCTTTTCTCAGTAAGGTTTGTGTTTTATGGTCAGGAAGACAAAAGACTTGTTTTCTGACATTTCTGCGGTCTCTGCACTTCACCTAAACACCACAAAGATCAGTACTAACCAGAGCAGGGGTTCTCAAAGTGCATCCTGCGGGCCAGTGGCGGCCCTCTTGGCCCAGAATTTTGTCCCCAGACGTGACATGAAATCATGGTGTGAAATAAAGGGGGCCTTGGGGGGGTCCAGGGCCCCTTGACGGACACATTAGACTTATTTTGCCCCGCAGTCCAAAGAAATTCAGTCAGAAAGCAGGTAAAGAAACCAGAAAATATTCACACATTCAACTATCATGTAAATGCTTCGCAAAACATGGATAAAATTTAATTTGATTTCAGTGTTTGAATGGTGCTGACCAAAGTGTATCTATTAACAGGTATTAACGTATTAAAGGTATTATTGACAGCTTAGTTGTGTAAGAGAGGCGGGAAAAATGGTATTGGATTGATATTGGTATCAGCAGATACTCAGTGATGGGGCATTGATATTAGTATCGGATATGAGAAATTGATATCGAGCCCTGTCTATGTGTCTCCCTCTCTTTTGTCATGGCTGCAGAATCAGGCCGTGACAGAAGTATTACGAGCAAAATGTAGTGTCAAAAGTAAAAGTACTTCTACAGAAACTCTGCATTCATGCACGACTTTTACTATTGTTCATTGTACTGGTTAAAGTTGAGGTTCTTTTAGCTAATATGAAGTTATATAAATTCAGTGTATTTTAGTGACTCCCGATCGAGGGAACACTTCTTCACAGTCACTAGATAAATCTTAGAGGTCATGAGATAGCTAATGAGATAGGAAGAGAATTAAAAACTACTGCTACAAAAAATAAAGCAAATAATGAAGAATTGTATCTTATTGAACTTTAATTGAAGCCACCTGAGATATTTTGAGGAAAAATGTCTCTCGCAGACACGAACTGAAAAGTGGCAGAGTATAAAGTAACATAAACGACAGTTACCTCAAACCTGTACTTAAGGAGAGCGCTGGAGTAAATGTGGTTGCACTGACGTATTTGCATGCTCGTGTTCGGTGGTGTTCCCTCTAAAGTGGTTGTTGATAAGTATCTGCAGTTTTGCTTTTCATTGCATGCAGGATGGGGGGGGCATTCCAGTGTAGCTATTTCAGAGATCAATGATGCAGCTCTTTCATTTCCTCTGTCTGTCTGCGTGTGTTGTTTGGAATCAATCTCTTTCGGGTCAGTTGTCTGGTTGTCCACTTTGATTTCCTCATGGTTATATTGAGATCAATGATGAAGCAAAGTCAGCAAAGTGGTAACATTGAATAGACAGATAACAAACACACAGTTGATATTAGCATTGATAATGTGGAAATGCTCTCCCTCCCTTTGCTATATAATAAGTTTTATTCATGTTAACCGCTTTTATTTTTATCTCCAGAGCCCCTAGAGGAAAAAAGTCCCTTACTTAAGTGAAATTATATTTATGTCTATAATTTTACCAATGTGGTCAGTTGAGGTGGAGCTAATTTTAGCCTAACTACTCTTCATTAGGCAGTTTTATGTGAAACTTTTCAGAAAATCGTTATTCTCTACTTGCACAATGTAGTGTGACATATATCCATTTTACGAGTTGCACGTCTTTTTTACTTTCAGTCAACGCTTCCAGTAACATTTCCTTCACCTTCAAACTTTGTGATTTTTAATCCTCAAGTTGACTACGTAAATTTTCACAGTTATCTTGGAACTGTTAATATTATTTAACCTTCATTTTAGTGTTTTGGAGCATTTCAGTAATTAGCTCAGTGTCTTAGATATCATTCCTACTCAACAGAAACAAAATAAAACATCTTGGCTTGTCTTTCCACTGCTCCAAGTCTTACTTCACTGAGTTAAATGTGAAAATATCAGACATCAGAGAAGCAGAGGGTTGAATTGTGCACAACCAGAATATTTTCACTTATGACTCGGTGAATTAAGGGTTTATTGGGACCAAACCAAAGGTGGCGTTTGTTGGAACAGTGGAAACACGAGCCAAGATTTTTTTTTTTTGGTGACTTTCATTTTGTTTCTGTTGAGTTTGAATGAAGAGGACGATGCTAGCTAGCTCACACATATAAGACATATCTGTTAGCTAGTTAGCATAATAAGATTTAAGACACTGAGGTCAAAATGCTCAGAAACACTTTAAATAAAACTACCAATTACCAATATGTACTAAGCTAACTGTGAAAAGTGAGGGAACTAACTTGAGGATGAAAAATCACTACGTTTGTAGGCAGCAGTAACATTACTACAGCACTGACAGCAAGTATACAGACGTGCAGCTCATGTATACGTATGTCACACTACATTATAAAAGTGGCGAATTAATGACAGCCAACCCCAGTGTAACTTAGGTTACAGTTAGCCAGTTGGCCAATTTGGCTAATAGAGGACAATCGTTAGTTTTACACCTTTGCCTTGTAGTATTTCATTATATAGTGTGGACTAAAACCAACACCATTTGTCTTTAAGCTAATGTTAGCCAGACAACTGCAACACATTGGGTTGTCTTCTCATTTTTTGCGTGAGCTAGCAAAACCGTAGCCTAAAAAGTTAACCCAGTCTTTGCCTTAACCCATGTCTAAAACCACAGAGCTGCAGAGGCATGCACTGCTACATCCTGCAAAGTCACACCCATCCGTGTGAGATACTTAGCCCCCTTTGCTGTGATAGGTAGTTAGCAAGCAAGCTGACATTAGCCAACATTAAACTGCAATATCACAATATATTTTGCGTACTTTGCGGTTCTGTTAGCTTTAGCTTTGGATGTTGTGTTGGGATCTGAGATACAATGGGTGCCTGTCATTTGTTGACGTTAGCGGACTCTATTTCCAAAGTAACGTTAGCTAAGAAAATGTTAGACACTCTTAGGGCTGTCGGGGAGCGGACGACAGATATTCACAGAAAAACCTTGTCCCGTTACATAGAAGGCTTTTACAGAAATCCAAGAAAGTCAGGGAAAGACTCATTTTTTAAGTTATGTTACAGTCTGTTCACACATTGTCATGATTAATACATGTAAATTGCCTCACAGTCTTAGATGTTGCACCTTTAATCTACAAAACGCCCAATGTCCTGAAGACAGGTCTTCATATAACCATGTCCTAACACGTTTTCAAGATAAGTGAAAAATAAAAAATAAAAATCTGTCGTTGCAGTAACCAGTTATTGTAAATTAATTTGTTCTCTGGAAAGGAGTGTCTGTAGCTCGAAACAAACAAGCAATAAGGCAGTTTGATGTTAAAAAATGATGAAAAATGAAACTTTGTTTTAGAAAACGCTTGAAAGACTTGAGAAAGGAGAAGGGATTTGCTTTAAAAATACTTAAATTGCACTCAAACTGTTCACTTTTCACTTGTTAATTGCAGACTAAAATGACTTTATAAGAACATTTGTGCACTGAAATGCATTGTTTTGCATGGAAGATGTAAAACTGCAATGCAACATGTAATTACAGTAGGTTTAGTTTTGTAAAAAATACTAAATTTGCTTCTGATGTAGTGGAAAATACTCAAGTATAATGCCTCAAAGGTTCACTACAGGAGTAAGTGCTTATTGTTTTCTCTAACGTGTTCCTTCTTTATAGCGCTGCATATTTAGCACAGTGATGAACAGATGCAGCACAGGCACACACAGGTCTCAGGTCTTGGTAAATATAGAACATGAGGCTATAGCTGAGAGACAAGACATAGATAGAGTTTAGTCTGACTGAAAGACAGCAGCCTCAATCTCGCCATCATGACGGCGTTTAAAAGACTCTGCAGGGCCGTAGATCCCCGAAGCCTCACGGTCAGGAAGAACAGTCTCAGTGGAGCACAGGTGAGACCAGAACACCTTAAAGAAAGATCACATTGTGGGGTTTTTTTTTTTTACGTTGGCACTTTTCACTGCGTCACAGTTTCGGAGGACTGAGGACAGAAGCAGCCTTTCATCACATCCCAGTTTCATTCTAATTGTCGTTCTTTAAACAAATTAGTTGTGATGGTCCGGCCTATTTGCATGGAAAGTCATGCCATGCAGCCAGTTGGATCATGTGGAACTGTGTTTTATTAAAGCAGCGTGACATGAAGCTTACAACTTCCCCTCTAATAAGACATAAACTGAAACTGCAGCTTGTATTAAAGCAGTGAAAAGTTTTTATTCATTGTAGGACAGGCAGCTGCAGTGGAGCAAGATGATACCTGGTGATAATGGTGAAATTTAACCTGGTTTTTAGTCTTCTGCAGTTGGCTTGTGGTCAGATGCTGTCATTGGTAGTGAATCTTTTTTTTAAATTATTTTTCTTATCAATTAATCGTCATGGCGATCATTGCAAAACACACCACAGACTGGCACATGTTTCTCCTCCGGCTGCGTAAACTTTTGACATGATAGCCTTTGACTCTGGAGTGAGTGGGTGTTATTGTGCGCAAGAAAATGAGACTAGAATTAGGTAATGATCATTATAGTGGGAGGAACGGCTCAGTCGTGTGTGTGTGTGTGTGTTTTTTTTATTTTTTTTTTTCAGCTGTAGGCTGCTTCCTGTGTTTTCGTGCACACTGAGTGCGGAAGACCGACAAATTAAGAGCTATACTAAGAACCGTGGGCTGAAGGCCGGTACTTGACACGGCTTGACACAACTTTTAGCTTGTGAAATATTGTTAACCAGTTACAGGGCTGTCATTTGTAAGTTGGTTTTGCTTCCTCAGAAATTGTCTTTACAATACCACAAACACTTTTTTTTTCCTGGATGTGTTGCAGTTCTTGTTCTGCAGAAGCGCCTGTGGATGTTCACACCGTAAAACCCCCGTCTGTGTCCACGCAAATGTTCAGGAGAGTCAAAATGACATGAAGACTTCATGTCCACTCAGTACAAACACTCATCCCTTGTGAGACTGAGATATTTTTCATGTTACATCAATAAGTTTTGATTTTTGGGTTAATTTTATAAAGCAGATAAAGCCTAATTACTTCAAGACAAATTAACAACACATACATTGAGCACTGAGCCCGACTGATAGTGGATTTTTGGGGTTGATACTGACGCAGATACTAGGGAGTGAAAAAATTCAGATACAGATATATCTGCCGACATTCTTTAAGAACATAATATAGAATAGAAACACACATTTTTTACTGTGATCCCTCAAAAGTGGTTAACAGATATGTAATGGAGGCAGGATATTTAACAGTTTATCAATAAACTTTGTCATCCAGAATTATATCAGGGCACTCAAACAGAAACATTTCACCACTATTTTTAATATTTACAAATAATCATACATGTTTTCACACATATTGGACTATATATATATATTTGCAGATACAAATGTAGACAGATATTGTTGTGATCGGCCAATACTGAGCTCTGCTTAGCATTTATTTTGAAAGCTGAATGAACTAAAAAATGGTTGTAAAATGTCCTCAGTGTTTTTTTATGTTCATTTGACACGTGGTCACTTAACAGAAAACGCAATTACAACAAACACAAGTGATAAAACTGCAGCGGTTTCCCGTGTTTTTGCAAGAATTATGTTTTTTCTTGTGCACAAAATGAGTCAAGGCAATGTTTATTTTTAGAGCGCAGGTGCATCACAGTAGCAGACTTCCCAGCATGCATTGTGTGAGATCTAAGACTCTCCTGAGACCCTTTTCATAGCTTGAAGAAAACATGTATGATGGAAACTTGCTGGGTGTCTTCAGTCATGGTTGTTGTTTCAAAATGTAACAGGAAATCAAATTTGTTTGTAATGTTTGTCAGTGTGACTGAGCAGTTTTTGGTTCAATTTAAGATCTTAAGCATATTGAACATAAAATAAGACTTTAAACTAATTCTCCAGCCTAAATTCAGTTGTTGTGTTTTTTTTAATTAAAAATCTGTGGTCTGTATCTGCTGATACTGACGCTGTCTGGTTTGGCTGCAACCCAAATATCAGGGCAACAAAGACTGAGCTGATCTGAGATCTTGAATGAGCGCTTAGACCTTTTATTTATAGCTTTGGTTCTTTCAATACTATAAAATGTTAGTATTCTGTTGTTTTTAAGTCGCTACATGTGCATTTTTTGTCCTTTTCACAGGTGGATAATGAAAGTCTGCGTTCAGCTGTGTACGTCAATGTAGCACAACTTCGCCAAAGCATCTCCGAGTCCCCCCCCTCGGCTCCTTCGTCCTACTCTCCTTCCTACCTTGACCCAGAGGGATGGGAGGTGCACGTTGACCAGGACAGTGGACAGGAATACTACTACCACCCCTCCACGGGGCGCACCACCTGGGACAACCCCTTTCTAGATTCCCCTACGGACGCTGACCCGCTCCCCCCAGAGGAGCCTTGTTCCCCCTCGCCTCCTCAGTCCCCCGCCCTCTCTCCGTCCACCGCCTCCCCTTCTGGCGCGTGGACCTCAGACTGGGAGCAGTTGGTGGATGAGACCAGCGGTCGCCCCTACTTCTACAACCCGATGTCTGGGGAGACGTCCTGGGAGCCTCCAGAGCAGCTGAGCCCGTATCCGCCTCTGATGGAGCCTATGAGCGTGCACAGGTTTCATGAGGACGGGCCGGTAAGGACAGCCTGGCTGCTCTACTTAGCCCCTTTCTTCCTCCTGTTTTAGCTTCACCCAGGGGAAAGCTGTAAATACAGTCTGCTTTTAATGGAATTAAATCTCCTGCACCTACATAGCAGACCGGACTCATTTTTATTAGGAAAGCTCACAGCACCAATGCAGACTGTCCCCAGCAGTAGTGTCCCTAACTTCAAAAGAACGTGTGCATTTGTCCTCATTTTGAGTTTTATGAGTATTCCAGACAATCAAGAGTCTTCGGAGAATCCAAATGTTCAAATGCTTCACATTAGAGGAAGATCTTGACGCAAATTATTCCACACAAGCAACAAGTGACCCCTTTTCTGCCCCATAATGGCTTATTTTTGAGCAGGAGTACAACATTAATAGGCCAAGAAAGAATAATACTTTGAGGCCGCAGAAAAGTTGTGAACTTATTTATCAAAGTCACGGAAAAGTCACTGAGCTGTAACTATATCAGGGTCACGGAGGGAAATGATTCAGCTGACATCATGCAGTGAGAAGTAGCAACGGTTCAACACCAAAACTGAACTGATGCAAACTCCTGTGTGATAGTTCTCAACCTGGAGGTCGGGACTCTCCAAGGGATGATTACAGCAATTGTTTGACATCTTTTGAAATGCACTTTTTTTGTTTTGTTGCCAAGATTTGCACGAGAAGATCGATACCACTCTCATGACAGTTCATTAAAGTGATGGTTTGGATTATTTGATGTGGGGGTTGCATGAGATAATTATCCATAATCAGTGTATTTTCTTGCAGCAGATGGTTGTTGACACGCTCCCAGTTTGGAGAAGCAGCAGGAGTAGAGTGGAGGAAGCTACGCAGTGTACTGCTGTGGTTATATTTAGAATATTTTCAACTCTTGACCTCGCTGTCAGATAGTCTTTTCTTACAGGAAGCCACAGTTATATATATAAACCAAATATCACTCACTCCAAAGCCACCAGACTCCACTGGCTAAAACAGTAGATTTACCTCACAGAACACAGGAGTTGCTGGTCTACCGCTGTCTGGATCGGTTAGTTTGTTTGTGTTCTTGCATGACTTTGGTGTTTTAAACGGTTAGTTTGGATTCACCAAAGTCACACAGAATAACACAAACTAACTGATCGAGGCAGCAGCCGACCAGCACCTCCTGTGTTCTGTGAGTGCAAGGTAAAATTACTGTTTCTGCCAATGGAGTCTGGTGGGTTTGCAGAGAGCGATATTTTGCTTATATAACAGCGGTTTCCCATCGGAAAAGGCTGTCTGATGTCAAGGTAAAGCGGTGAAAATATACTAAATATAACATACACTTAAACTGATATTTATTTTTTAAAGTAATAAGATACATTTTGCTGCCGATCCTTCGTGGGTACTCCTGCAGCTCCCCCAAACTGAGGACATACTGACCACCATCTACTGTAGGTAATACACTGACAATGGATGAGTACATCACACAGCCCCACATCAAAAAGATCTAAAAAGTAATAAGATGCTGCAGCCAGGATTATTTAGCTTAGCGTAGCTTGAAGCCTGGAAACAGGGAGAAACAGCTAGCCTGTCTCTCTCCAAGCCTACAAAAATGTGCGCACCCGACTAAAACCTCAAAAGCTCCAGAGGAATCTATGAAGTAACTCCGCCCTGCCAACATAACCACCTGTAAAACCACAAATAGCTGTTTTTACACTTTATGCACTTCACCAGTTTTGTGCAGATTTAACAAAACAAGATGCACTGTGTTCAGTTGTGAGCTTTTAGAGGAGCTTATAGGGGATTATTTGACTTTTGAACAGAGCTGGGCTGGCTGTTTCCAGCTTAACGGCTGATAGCTTGTAGCTTCCTATTTTCTGTACAGACGTGAAAGTGGCATCAATCTTCTCATTTCACTCTTGGCGAGAAAACAAATAATTTCCCAAAACGCTTCAGTATTCCTTTTAACATATAGAAGAGTACGAGGGCCAGGAAGAAGGAAAACAAATAAGAGGAAGATGGTCTTTTTTTTAAAAAAAAACTTTGCATTTTGAGAATGAAGTCAAAATGTCTTTTAAAAAAAAGGCAAGCTGTGAGAAAAATTAATCAGAGCAGGAAGATATGAGATAAGGAAGACGCATGCAGAAAAATGCAGGAAAGAAAAAGAAAATCTTCCACCTCTGTTTTATATTTTCTGATGTCTGGCACTAAAACCAAAAGTTTAATTTTACTCACAACATTTTGGCAAAACTTCCTTCTCTTTTCTTTTCTTTAACGTGACTCTAATACTCTGTCGCATTAACAGGATATGAAAGAAGAAGTTCTGTCACGTAATTATGGTGATGCTGTCTGTGTCTGTGTTTCTTTAATCAAATGTTTTGCTTTTTTTTTTTGGTGAAATACTGGAGAGCTTTTCCTCTTCAGGACCCAAAAAAACTTAAAGTCAAAAAAAGAAAGGAGAACATGACTCATTGCTTAATCTGCTCACCATTTGTAGACATTCAACTTGAGTTGTGAGTAGACTTTTCTGGACTACGAACAACAGCAAGCCAGAAAGATCTGAACAAGTGAATTGCTAAATGTTCTACCTGTATTGTCAAGTTTGTGTGCGTGTTTTAAATTTTTGCCGTGTTTTCCATCCCCAGCCTCCTCTGCCGGAGGAGGACTACCCCCCAGAGGATTACCCAACTGCCGATCCACCAGAGGGCTACGAGGATCTCGTTGCCACGGGTCCTCCTCCCACCCTCCCTAAAGAGTACACGCTCAGCCATGTGAGCCGGACCATCATCCCCCGGGCCAACCTGGACCGCAGTACCCCGCCTGGCTGGAACCTCACCGTGGATTCCAACGGGACCTGGGTGTTCACCAGCGAACACTCTCCAGAGCAGGTGACTGATAAGAACAGGAGACATGGAGGAGAGAAGAAGAGCCTTCGTTTTATCCTGCAAGACACACAAGAGTGTTGGAGAACGTTATTGCTAAGCTCTGTATGTTTCGAACATAGATCTTGACATTAAGAAATATTTCCAGTCATGAAAGCTGGGTATGTTTAAGTTAACTAGCCTCTTCTTGAAAGAGTTCATGGTGTTGCGCTCAGTTGTCCACAGGAAAAGTGACAGAATTAGGTGTGAAGAATAAAAAAAGACTGAGAGTCTTGCACTTTTTGTCAAGTTATACTTAGACACAGCAGTTCTTTGAGCTAAATGCTAAAGTCAGCATGCTAACATGCTCACAGCATAGATGTATTATAATGAACTAGATAGAGTATGCAAAGATGCCGCCTGTTCAGTCCAGTGAGAATTACTCACCTGGCACATAAGCCAAAAAAGTTTCTATCTTCTAGGTTTACTTCCTGTCCTGTCATGTTTCGAGATCCCGCTCAGCACTTCAGACTTTGTGATGACGTCATAGATTTTAAAATCGCTTTTCTCAGCTCCAGGAAAATATTACAAATATAAATTCATAATCAAAAGAGTCATAACTGACCTTGTGTACAGTTTGAGGTTTCCGGTCAGCGGTTTTACAGTCGTCTCTTCTATAAGGGTGGTTTGTGGGGAAAGTGTTTTAAGCCGCAGGGGTCAGCAGATAAAATGTTTACGATACTTAGATTGTTATCATGCTAATTTCTGCTCATTAGCACTGAACACGAAGTAAACTGGTGCCTGTTTAATGTTGCTTGTAGGGGATGGGGAACATGTGTGTCTTTACATAATTTCATGCAGATCCGCACAGTAGCCGTTTCACTCAAAACCACAAACATCAGCATCATGGTGGCGCTACAGGTTCGCCAAAGTAAGCAGTGCGACATGGCCTTGCGACAGGTGGCAACCTCTTGGGGTGAAAAATAAACCTAACGCCCAAATGCTACGGATGGCCGCTTGAGGTTTCCTCAAAAAGAGAGTTGTCTCCATAGACCTCCAGACTTAAACTTCCCAACTTTACGCCTGCGCCACCACACTAAGCTTCACAAAGGCTCTTCAGAAACCTATGGGAGACTACGTCCATGTTTTATACAGTCTATGGACGTCTTTACAGAATATTAACGCAGTTTATTGAATGTTTCATGACATATTTCAGTGTGGACCAAAGCGGACGTGGATTGACTAATCAATTATCAGACTGAGGCTGCTACACATGCAGTAGTTCTGCTATCGTCACTGAAAAGAGCTGTGAGAAGAGTTCAGATCCTGCATAATTTATCACCTCCCACACACGGCCAGTCGCTGAGTGAAGTGGGCATGACTGTTAATCTCAGTTCGGAAAAGTTACAAAACTGTCAGAAGCCCCCCAGACGAGACACTGGAAAGCTGTGGGTGGAGGGGGTTTGATGAATGAACTTTGTTTGAAGCATACTGATGCCTTTACGATGTAGAGTAATGTTAAACAGTCACACAGGAGACACCAAAAAAACCCACCGGTTTTTCCAACAACTGTAGTATTGCCCTAGTAGGCCACGACATAACTCTTACTTAACGTCGCCTACGTCGCTCTCTTATTCTTACTATCACAACAGGTTATTCTTTCAGTTCAAAGGCGTTAAAATATTTAAATAATATACAAAAAGATGTGATGCTGTGGAAAACA
The DNA here is from genome assembly GCA_027495735.1 of Lutjanus campechanus. Taxonomy (NCBI): domain Eukaryota; kingdom Metazoa; phylum Chordata; class Actinopteri; order Lutjaniformes; family Lutjanidae; genus Lutjanus; species Lutjanus campechanus. The sequence goes on from JAJHUR010086997.1 coordinate 35,649, forward strand.
TAAATAGGAACAGAATGCAATGATTTGCAAAAACTTTTCGACTTATATTCAGCTGGATACAGTACAAAGACAAGATATTTAAAGTTTGAACTGATAAACTTTGTTTGCAAATATACACTCAGTCTGAATTTGATGCCTGCAACATTGTTAAAAAAAAAAAGTTGTGACAGGAGCATGTTTACCACTGTGATACATCAGCTTTTCTTTTAACAATACCGAGGAAACTTTTGGGAACTGAGGACACTGATTGTTGAAGTGAAAGTGAAATTCCCATGCTTACCACTTCAGGTGCTCGACAGTCCACGGTCTCTGTTGTTGCATTTTGTGCTTCATAATGCACCACACATTTTCAATGGGAGGCAGGTCTGGACTGCAGGCAGGACAGTCTAGTACCTGAACTCTTAAACGGTTGGAACACGTGCAGAATGTGTCTTAGCATCATCTCGCTGAAATAAGCAGGGACGTCTGAAAAAGACGTCGTCTGGATGGCAGCGTATGTTGCTCCAAAACCTGTATGTACCTTTCAGCATTAATGGGGCTTTCACAGAACTGGCAATTACCCATGATGCCATGGGCACTAACACACCTCCATACCTCAGAGAAGTCTGCAGCGTGTCTGGATGTTGTTGATATATGTCTTTCTCTTTGCATGGTCGAGTCATAACTTGCATTTGTAGATGCAGCGGCAACCTTCGTTTACTGACAACAGTTTTCCAAAGTGTTTCCGAGCCCCTTTAGTATCCTTTATACTTTAATTCTGTGGGTTCTTAATGCAGTGCTGCCCGAGGGGTCAAAGGTCAAAGACATTCACGGTGCTGGTTTTCAGCCTTGATCCTTACGTGCAGTGATTTCTTTCCTGCAGTTTTTTTTTGTTGAGAAATGTTCTTAAACTGTAAACCTCTTGTGTTGCTCCTGCCCCAATGTTTTTGAAATGTGTTGCAGGCATGAAATTCAGAATGAGTGTATATTAACAAAAAACACAATACCCGTGGCACAATGCCCCAGCTCTCTTTTAGAACTGGGGTTGCTATTGTAGATTTTAGTCCGTCTTCTTTTAAACTAGTCGACTGCAGCACTGAAAATACTTTCACCTTCTTATTTCAGAAACAGCAGCGATTTTGAATCATATTTAACTAACAAATGTCTGTTATGTAACAGTGGATCAAGTCTGTGGACGATCGAGGGCAGACTTACTATTACCTGAGAGGCGGCTCCAAGTCTCAGTGGAACCTGCCTGAGGTAAAGATCCGTCAATACGTATCATTCGGGACACAAATCCAGCCAAAAAGTAAGTAAATTCAACTAAACTTAACTTTTCTTTTTTGGACCTTGCAGGCCCCAGCCGCTCTGGGCCAGTCCAGGATGGAGAACGGTGTCGAGGCAGACAATCCGTCAGTCATTAAAAACTGGAGACACACCATGGGACCTGCACAGCTCAGCTCAGCCCAGGATGACGGGGTACGTACACTCACTCAGACCTGCATGTACATGTATAACACATCCAGGGCGTGTCGGTCGGCTTTAACAGAAAACTTTAGTCAGGCAGGAGTAGTGAGGGTGAGTCCCTGTTTAACAACTGACACTCCTAGGTTTTTAAACCCTTATTTAGCAAGGCAAATCAACTGCAGCGCGGCCGTATTTACCGTCACAGCTTGAGGACGGAGCTGCACAGGGAGGGAGCGGGAGGGCTGCAATTGTACACAAACACTGAGGAGTTGCTGGGTACAAATAAGGGCTTTTTTCCTACCAAGAAACTCAGCTGTAGCAGGCGGGTTCAGAGCCATGCTCAAGGGCGCCTCAGGCCAGAGCTGGCGTCTGTGTTTATCTCTCCAATTTGACAAAAAAAAGCAGTCCGATCAGTTGAATTTGGCACATACGTGATGTGAATACTACAAGGTCAAAGTATGCGAATGAAAGTAATTTCCAGGTATAATGTGATCGAGGGCATTCATTCTTATTCAAGGACCACAAGAGTGAAGTCCAGCTGTTGTTGTGGCTCAAAGTTAGCTTTCAAGTTCATCCCAAAAAGTGCTGGATGGGGGTTTGAATGAGGTCAGGGCTCTGTGCAGGCCAGTCAAGTTCTTCCGCACCAAACTGGGAAAACTATTTGTTTATGGACCAGTATTTACGATTTATTGGCATCTAGCAGTTAGCTTGCAGATTACAAACACCTTGTTTAACCCCCTTCTAAACGCGAATGAGAATATGGTGGCTGTGAAACTGCAGAAGGCCCACTCTAGAGCCAGTGCTTGGTTTGTCCATTCTGGGCTTCTGTAGAAACATGACGGTGCAACATGGTGACCTCTGTGGAAGAGGACCCGCACCCTCTGTAAATATAAACAGCTCATTCTAAAGTAACAAAAACACGATTCCTCTTTTCAGGTGGACACTGGACACTTTAAAACCAACTTCTTTTTCCTTTTTTAAAACATTTCTAACATACTATTAAATAAAGCAAAAGGAAAACAGCTACATTTGTGGAAATAAAGTGTTGTTATGCAACTTAGGTGTGTTTTTTGAGTGTTAGTATCTTTATCATAGCAAGTTTAAGAGATGAAAGAAATGCCAATTTGATCTGTTAAGTTCTGGTTATTATTCTGGATTAAATGTTTGATGTCTCACTGCCTGTGGCTTTACCTACAGATATCCAAGTTCTGGGGAAAAAGTTTTACAGGACCTTAACTCATGTTTTTGATAAGAAAATACAAATTAATCCTGGTTTCTTTCTGCTGAATCTTTAAGGAGAAGGGCTCTTTTGAGTGTCTAGCAAAAAGTTTTCAACAAGCTTCTCCTTTCAGCAAGAAGATGCATTTTATTTCAGTCGATTAAGCCCAGACTTCCAACTGTTAAACAGTGGTGCAAAGAAATCTCTAAAGTCTAAACTACCTCCCAAATTGGGTATTTCACTGCATTTCATTAGCTGTGTACTCTGATCCGTGTAACACATCCAAGCTTTGAAACTTCTGTATTCTGTGTTTGTTTTTGTTTTTTTCATCTCTTACGGTTTATGGTCTGCTCACATCAAAAATATGCCTAAAACCCTAAAATCTCCTCCTGTTCTTGTTCTGTCGTTCAGAGGTTCGTCCCGACTCACCGGAGGAACACGTCAGACTACAGCAGCGACAGCTCCAGCACAGGAAACTCTCCAGAGACGCAGCATAACGTGAGTTAAACTTGTCTCCAGTCTGCTGAAATAACTCGAGCCTGAAAAAGAAAAAAAAAAAGAGACAGTTCCTCTGTACCTGAGTGGTGTTCTGTGTCTCTCTCTCTGAAGGCTTTTGGGTTTAGGCCCTGGAGAAACCCCTATTATCTGACCTCGAGGTGGCTGCGCTATAACGTGGGTTGTTAGTTTTGAGCGTTCACCCGAGCTTGACGCATAGATAGCAGCGTCTATCTATGACGGGCAAGAGGTGTGACTTAAGATCCTTCAAGAAACGTTTGTTTCATTCCCTGCATCAAATGTTGTCTTCATTTTTATCCTCCCGTCTCTCATTTGATGATTGATTTCTGCTGCTGGGATGCATGTTACAACCAAACCAGATAAACCCACCGTATATATCCTCATTGTCCCTATTTTGAGGTCATGTCCTGCTATATTAAGGTAGTTCAGGGGTTTATACGCCGCACACTTCGCTGCAGATGTTTGACCTATAAATGTACAGGGAACAGCTAAAAATAGCAGGTCCGACAGTGAAAAAACTAACTATATATAGCCACGTAGTCCCACAGCATGCTGCTTTTGTTATTGCTAAGTGAGTGTTTAACTCCTCCACATTTTCAGTTTTTATTCTCGCTCGGCGTTTTCACTCCATCAGCCCATAAAAGGTGCATCTCCACAGCTCTAGCTAAATTTTGGCAGGAATAAAACTGGCCTGGCCATTTTAAAAGGGGTCCCTCCACCTCTCACCTCAAGATATCTGCATGAAAATCGGTCACATAGGTACCTAAGAGACAGAAAAGTCCACTTTATGCTAATCCCATATACTTTTAGGCATGCGTTATAAATGTTAATAAACTATTTTCGCCTGTTCTATTTGAATATTTCTGCATCAAAAGTGGCTTTGTGTCTTAAAGTGGTGTTTTGGGGGGATTTTGATCAATCTCAGGTGGTCAAAAATGGCTAAATTGCGCACTAAATCTGTGTAATATCAACCTAACAACTGCTGAAACAACTTATGAGACATGATAGAGCGCAGGAATGATCATCATATACTTCTAGAAAACTAAAACTAGAAAAACAAAGTTGAACTGCATCTCAGATTAATATTCAAGTGGTGTATACTGTTGACCTGCTACCTCCCCTCAAGACTCTTTTTCTGCCCCTAAAAATGACAAAAAATGGGCTTATGGTAGGGAGGGAATGAGTGGACGAGGTTTTAATGAGTTAAATACAGCTGTCTGTTGCTCAAATTTAGCAGCAGGTCCTGCCTGAGTGTCGCTCACGAAACGCTAACCACAGAAATATTTTAAAAAAATATGTACATCAGAGGGTTAGTCTGGTGATACTCTACATTTATATCTCAACAAATAACAAATCTCACAAAAAGACTAAAACAAATAATCGAGTCACACGGTTCTTCTGGGTGAAATGTTTGTTTATAACCATGAACACACTCTGCACACACTGTACAGTGGTTTATTTTGAGTCAGTCACACCTACACCAACCACCATCCAACTGCCTGAAATACCCACTTCCCAAATAAATGCGGCATTTACTCCTGTTTCGGTGAAGACGTTTGCCAAAAAACTGCACTGTTCTTTCAGTATTACTGAGCTTTTAAGAAGAATGTAACTAAATATATGTTCGTGATCCATTTTTAAACATTTTCGTGTCAGAAACAAGGAAGGGAAGTCAAAAAAGGACTGAGAGACAGATTGACACGTTGTTTTGGTCTTTCCATGTAATCATGGAAAAATAGAGAATAACATTTTTTTTTGCACTTTGAAAAAAAGGATCTTTGCAAACCTTAATGTGTCAGAGGAAGATTCAACTTGAAGAAAACTGGGGAAACTCCTGCACAATGTCTCGCTTTCCACTGATATATTTATTAAATATAGATGTTTTGGTATTTAAATATCGATGTCTCGACATTGTGCAGGAGTTTCTCCAGTTTTCCTCATGTTTTGCACTTTGAGAATAAAGTTGAACTTTCAGTATCGGTGTGCGACATAAGAAAAAAATAATCAGAGGATTTTTTACTTCATTCTCAAAATGGTGTTTCTACTTTATTGTCGGTATTTTAATAAAATTATTCCTTCTACTCTCATTTTTACCTTGTGACTATCTCTAATACTCCACATGATGGTGCACAAATCTCTTCTTTTGTCACAATTCATTAATAAATCAAAATAAAAAATCTACATCTTCGAACTTCAGCCTCTAGGAAAAGCAAGTGGGCACATATTGGAATAGAGATGTTTGCATATGAATGCAGTGCATGGCTTTATTGATCATGTTTGTGTTCAACATTCCAACCAGAGTTGTGTGTCCGTCATCTCATTGCATTACTTGAATTCACACATTAGTCTGACAATAACAACAAAACGCTAAAAAGAATTAAAACGTTGTGGTCTTTTATGTTTTCAGGTGCAGAACTTAGAGAAAGCCGGAATTCTCAACAAAACAAAAGTATCAGAGAACGGCAAGAAAGTAAGGTAAGCTGAACCTTCAGTTTGAGACACTCTCATGTTTCAGGTTTTGAGGATTTGAGCGCGTTTGGAGTCGTGTGTCATTTCCCCCCTCCAAAGCTCTCTCCACTGCTTTCGCTTTGTTCTGCGGTCGTGATGGTTTTTCATCCCCCATTTCAGGAAAAACTGGACCCAGACGTGGACGGTTCTCCTCGGAGGAGTGCTGACGTTCCACAAAGACCCAAAGTCTGCAGCCACAGGGGCCTCGGTAAGACATAATTATTAATTATAGAAGGACTCGACAGCGACTTTGACAGCGTTTGACTCGCTTTACGTAAAGACTTCTGCATTAAAAAAACACATGAAGAGCTGAAATTAATAGATTGACATTCTTATGCATGTAGATTATAACGTATATGTGGATCCAGGAGGAAGTTGATTAACTTCAGGTGTTTATGAGCCAGACGACCTCCTGTCCATTGTGGAGACGTGGAGGAGGACAGGTCACACAAAGATGGAAAGAGGGAGACAGAGATAGAATGAGTGAGGAAGAGAAACTGGGAACAGAAACAAAAACAGAGGGTCAGAGAAACGCAGCGGTTACTAGAGGATTTACAGTTTTCGTCTTGTCGGCGGGGCAGATATAGACTATAAATGCGAGGATCGAAACATCAGTTGGGACTGAAACCAACCCAACGAAAGGATAATGTTAACAGGTGCACGCGCTAATAGAAAAATAAACACCAGTTTCAAGATAAAGCGAACAAATGAGTGGATTAAAAGGCCTCAGTGGAGCTGGATTGTCTGATGTTGACAGGCAGGTTATTTCAGAGGAAGGGGACGCGAATGAAAAGACGCTGCTGCCGGCTGACTTCCTGTCGACACACACACACACACACATCGGAGCCCGGTGTTCTGAGAGCGGAGAGCAGGGGATGGGACATAAAGTTTAATGAGATCTGACAGATAAGAAGGGGTCAAGCTAAGATTGGTGTAATATGATCAAATTTTCTGGTTCTAGTGAAGATTCTCGCTGCAGCATCCTGAGAACATTTTAAGACTTTTAGATACGAAAAGTTGCAATAATCAAGTCTGAATGAAACCAAGGTGTGAATTAGGATCTCTGCATCAGACATGGGTAGGAAAGACCTAATTTTAGCGATGCTGCACAGATGGAAAAAGGCGATCTTAGTGACTTTTATGTGCTAATCAAAAGAGAGGGTTGGATCAATTGTAACACGTTAGACTTCTTTGCATGCAAAAATTTTATATTTCTCAAACGTGAGGTTTTGCTGAAGGGTTTTGAAATATTGGTGAAATGAATATGAAATAATAGTACTTCTACTTTTAATGCTTTAATTATATTTTCCTGATTAAATTAAAGTCTTTACTTATATAACATTTTCAGTGCAGGCATTGTGCTTGTCATGGAGTATTTTCAACATGTTGTATCAGGGTCTTTACTTCAGTAATCTATTTATCGATCTAATTGCTTCATCCATAACTGTCTGTATGTCAGGAGGTTCTCAGAGAGGAAAGTGCTCATCCTGCCTTAATAAGCTGTGACACCTGAATGCAGCATTCCTGCTCATGTTGCATTCTGTACATTTCTGAGAGGGTTGTCACTGGGTGAGACGTTATAGACAGAATTAACAAAAACTTCTTTTTTTTCCCTTGAAGTTTCAATAAATTGCCTGATTTTTTTCTTCTTCTATATGCTGTGTACTTTGGTGTCATGTGTCATTTTTTTAGAAAGGAAATGAAACATTAAACTGCAGCGTGACGCAGACTGTTGTGTCACCTTTATGAGGAGTGACAGCACAGACAAGCCCTCGGGTCATAAGCTCACAGGGACAGTCGTAGCTTTTGTCTAACGCAGCTTGTTTCTTGGAATGCGGCGCCGTCAGTTTCGTAAACAGCTGTTTGGTTTGGTTTTTTTTGCTCTGCACAGAACAAAACCAATCAGATTGTTCCGGAGTTCACGGTGGACCTGCGAGGAGCGACGATTGGCTGGGCCTCGAAGGACAAATCCAGCAAGAAGAATGTTTTAGAGGTTTGTTGACATGGAACGTAATGTAATGTGTGCCACTCGGTTGGATGGTTTTATCTTAAGCAAATAACACGTGTGCTCATATTTTCAGCTCTGGTATCTCCATCTAAGAACAGAGTGTGATTTATGCAGCACATTTTCACCTCTCAGCTAAAATGTATTCATGTCTAATTATTAAAATGATAGTTAATGAGTTGATGAGTAAAAGGCGATCATCTGGGAGTGATCTAAATGTGATTTGTGATTCGCGTAATTATCGTTTCCCAAAATAAACCTGATGAATCGTATCTCATTATCTCTCCTCCAGTTAAAAAGCAAGAACGGCGTGGAGTTTCTGATGCAGTACGACACAGAGAGCATCATCAGTGACTGGCACAAAGTCTTAGTGGACACCATACGACAACTGGTGAGTCCTTTTCAGTGGAAACCGGCCACATTAAACTGCAAAAAACAAAACAAAAATAAAACTCCAGCTGATCAAGAAATGGTGTTCTCTTTAATTGTCACAAATCCTTCAAACCTAACTTAAAGGAATAGTTTGGATTATTTGAATCAGCGCGCCCCGAGCTTGAAGAAGCAGAGAGTCAGCAGCCTCCTAAAAAAATCAACATCAGCATACATTTACGCTATATTTAGAATATTTCTAACGCTTTACCTTGTAGCCAGACAGCCCTTACTGACAGGAAATCTCTGACATACAAGCCAGATATGGCTCTCTCTAGAGCAAACAGACTTCTTCGGAGAAATCAGTCATTTATTTTATATTATTTATGTAAACACTGTTACATTTAAGTAAAAATGCAACAGATGCATTGTACTTAGGACTTCTAGCCGTAGCCAGTTTGCAGTCCTCAGCCTTGGTTTGGCTTTTTAGGGAATAAAACACAAGATACAGACGTAGACAGACAACCACGGCAAACACTCGTCGAGACGTCATTGACTGAAAACAAATTGCCAAACTACAAACATTAATTAAAATAACAGCGACTGAGAAGAACCACTATTAACACTGAGACAACAGTGACAACATACAACAGTAAAGAACAACAGAAGGAAAACAGAGTGTGCATGCTAAACAGACTCGTGTCTCTCAGCTTGAGTCTGGTGGCTTCTATAAAAAGAGTTTCCTGTCAGAAAAGGACCGTCTGACAGCAAAGTAAAGCCCTGAAAATATTCTACAGATAGCTAATCTGATTGATTGATTGATTTTTTTGATGATTAAAATTCGTTTTGTTGCCGACCCTGTCCGCAGCAGCACTTTGCTTAGCTTCCGTGCTGCTACGCTGCTTTCTGCTTCTCAGAACTTGTGATCAGTGCCTCGTACAGACCAGCTCCAAATAATCCGAACTATCCCTTTAATGCAATCGCTTAACATTCTGGGAAATGAACGTGTTCCCTTAAGAGTCCATGGAGGTGTTGTTACGGTGTCTGTTCCCTGAAACAAGCAGATTGTTGCACCTCAAAAATAACAAAATTGTATTTTAGGAACTACTTTAAATAAGTTGATTTGCATTGGAAATATTATAATAAAAAACAAAAACAAAACTCTTTTTCAAACTGAAATACAGACAAAAATAACTTGATATGAACTTTTTGCAGTGTGTGTAGAAGTTGCTGAACTAATTTTAACAATGTGATGTTGTGTTTCCTGGGTGTATACGTGCACATGTATATGTGTAAATTACTTCAGACTTACATATTGTTTTATTTTATTTTGTTTTATATTTGATCGTGCAGCATGAAGGAACTGCAGCTCTAATTTCATTGTACAACCTTGTGTTGTATAATTATAATAAATGACCTTGATTCCTTGATTAAATCATGTTAAATCCAGGTTAACTGTGATAACTTGGCAGTCAGTGTTGTGCAGTACTTGTGTTTGATTGACTCACTTTGTGTTTCTGTGCATCAGGAGTACCAGGACCACCATTCAGACGAGGATGACGGGGACTTGTACGAGAAGATCGCCGGCACAGATCCAGCACGAGACGAGAAGCTCGGGGGCGGCATGGACAAGCGAAGATGTGAGCTGAATGAATGATGTCATCGTTTTGACCCACTTAGGTATTATCAGGCTACAATTAAAAATGTCTGTCGTCGTTTTTTTTTTTTTTCCAGCCTCCAGGCCGAGCGTCACGCACTCATCCAGCTCCGCGGGGGAAACAGAACAGAAGAGGGTTCGAACCAAGCTGATGAAGTTCCTCATGAAACGCCCCACGCTGCAGTCGGTCAAGGAGAAAGGCTACATCAGAGGTAACTGATTTAGTTCTTTTGGGTGGCGTGGCAGAGACGGCGCTGTGGGTGGGCGTTCAGCGGCCGGGGCCACCGTGAATGACCTCTGTGCCGCCACTGCTGGATACTTATTATGATATTTGAGAAGAAAAAAGTGTCAGTTCATGGTACCCCAAACTTTTTGAAAATTGCAGAAGTGTTACTTTGCTAGTTTACACTTCCACTTATGTGCAAGAGCAACACAAGATAAATCTCTTAGAAAGATGTCAGATATGTAAAGATAGTTGCACCATGTCAGCACAGAATACACAAACAACATGATGTGTAGGTAATGCATGAAGATTATATATATTTATTAAGAGTTTGAGTTAGAGTTGTTAGTTTATAATGGTTTTATTTTAGATTTAAGAATTTAAATATTGCAGATTTGTTGTGCCTGTCCCCCAAAATCTAATGTGCCCCCTTCCCAGTAATTCTGCCCCCGGGTTTGGGCTGTCGCTGATTTGAACAGAACCGAATGAAATAAGGTACAAAGAGAAAAATCAACCCAGAAGTGTCTGAAATTCACGAGTTTCACCCGACCTGACCCAGAGTTTGATCACCCACGTTCGTGGTAATAATCATATCACAGTTCAGTTCAGATATTTTAAGACTTTTTTTTCTTTGCAGAAAAGCAGCATTTAAAAAAACAAACCGTCACTTGTGCTTTGCAGTCTAAAAAGCCACAAATGAGTTTACTCGCCCACCACATTTACGATGTTGCTCATTTTAAATTCCCATATCAATAAATCGCTCTGACGAACACTGATGCATAGTTATATAAAATTGCTGTAGTTCGGATGAGGACCAGCTATTGTGCTGATCATAGCTAACACAGCCTGTGCAGTCTTTTCCTATTCTGATCCCCATTTTACACTTATTCTGTATATTGTACGTGTAATTGGAATATATATACATTCAGTCCATCCTCTGCATTTTTATCTTGGGATGGGATGATAATACTGCTACTACTGTTATTCCTGCTACCACTAATAAAAATAATAAACTTAATTTATAGGGCCCCTTTACAAAACAGGGTTTACATGGTGCTTTACAAGGTAAAAGCAGCAAACAACAGGAATCATGAAAGTTTTAATCGTGAAAACACTAAGAAAAACGGCGCTGCGGTTAAAAAAATACAGAGAATTAGCAGTAAAATATAAAGCAGTAAGATATAAAACATGGCATTAAGTAAATGAAGGGTTAAGAAATCCTAATACTGCTAATAACACTGTTCTTCTTCCCTGTAGAAAATGTGTTTGGCTGCCATCTGGCCACACTGTGTGCACAGGAGAGGACCACAGTTCCCAGTTTTGTGGAGAAGTGTATCAGAGCAGTGGAAAAGAGAGGTAACCTGCTTTGTTTGTGTCACTGCCTGGATCATACTGAAGCATCTCTGCTGTGTGCTGTGAAGAAGTCGACTCACTGGTGCTGCCGATGTGTTGATTTCCAGGTTTAGACATCGACGGACTCTACAGAGTGAGCGGGAACCTCGCCGTCATTCAGAAACTTCGCTTCAAAGCTGATCACGGTAACGTTTAAAACAAGTTAAGGACTCTGCACATGGAGAAAGCTGAGGATTCATGTAGTGAATGAAAGGGTCCACTGCTTGTATATCAGTGTGGACGGCGGCGCCCCCTGCTGTGTTTTAATTGTCTGTGCACCTGCTGTGTTAAAACAGAGGAACTGGACCTGGAGGATGGTCAGTGGGAGGACGTTCACGTCATCACCGGAGCGCTGAAGTTGTTTTTCCGAGAGCTTCCAGAGCCGCTTTTCCCGTACAGCCACTTTAATAAGTTCATCACAGCCATCAGTAAGAAGAGTTTTGAATCCTCACATCTAATCAGAACAGACTATAAACCTGTTCTGAGGACATATTTGGTCTAAATACAGCAAAAAAATTCAATTGCATTAATTATATTTATAACTGATTAATATTTTTTTGTCTTTTTTTTTTGCAGGAATTCCTGATTACAACGCAAAACTGTCTTGTGTTTATGAACTGGTCAGAACACTTCCTCATGCAAATCATGATACCATGCAACTCCTTTTTGGGCATTTACGCAGGTAAGCCTCCTCTTTTTTCTTTCTTTCTTTCTTTTTTTTAAAATTCTTTATTTTATGACAGCATTTTATATTCCAAGGCAAACATCGGCTCAGGTTTTGTTTCCTCTGCCGTCCGCAGATTTTTAGAAAATTTAAGAACTTTGTATATTTTGGAAGAGGAAAGGTGTCGGGCTGCAACAGACGATCATCTTCATTATCGATTTATCCTCATTATTTTCATGAAGAACTGATGAATCATTTAGTCTGAAAATGTCAAAATATTGCGGAAAAATCACATTTTCTGAAAACCCCAAAGTGACGTCCTCAAATTGCTCCAAAAACCGAAAGACCCTTCATCAGAGAAAAGCGGAAAATTAACACATTTAAGAAGTGGAACCAGCAAATGTTTGACTTTTTTTGCTTGTAAAATTGCTGAAACAATTAATCGATTATCAGAATAGTTAGGAACTAATTTTCTTTTGATCGACTAGTTGTTTAATTGACTGATCGCTGCAGGTGTGTGCAAGTGTGCACGCAAGTGTAATGAAAAGGAGGTCACAGGGAGATTTGAAACAAATCAGCCAATGAGGTTTGCTGGAGTAAAACAACATTACAGGGTCACTCATATAAAACCTAGTAATCTTTTCCATAACATAGATGCCTTTTAAAATCTATCCACTCCTGTATTGTGGGAAGTTCAGGAAGTAACCAGCATCTTGTGAGTGCTTTTTACAAGTAGATATCAACATTAAATATATACTCAAGAGGACGCGTTGCTTCAAAATCAACATTTCTTAAAAATAATTTGGAAAAATTACAAGTACAGGTCAGTGTGAAATGGCTTTTTACTGCTTTTTGAAACTCAAGGAGCTCAGAAAGGTCTTCTCACTGGACAAAATATAAATGAGAGTTTGTGCATTTCTGCTAAAATTTCTCACAGTCAGTCCTCATTTAATATTAAAAGATTACCTTCTGTTTTCCACTTTTCTTTATTGTATTCTATAGTGTGTTTTTTGTCAAAGTTTTTAAAATTTTAAGGATAGTGCCCTCAGTTGAATCCAGTACTGGATCCTCATAGTCTCTTTCATTTCTAATGTTGTGTTCATGCTTCATTTTTAAATTTTATCCTTCTTCCATCAAACAGTTTGAGAACTCGTAAGCGATAAGCAAAATTAAAACCATGACTCCTCACATCATCATCCATCTTTTCTTCTTCTTCTCTTCCTCCTTCTCTCTGATAGGGTCATCGAGTACGGGGAGGACAATCGCATGACCGTGCAGAACGTGGCGATCGTATTCGGCCCGACTCTCCTTCGTCCAGAGATGGAGTCGTCCAACATCACCATGCACATGGTCTTCCAGAACCAGATAGTGGAGTTCATCCTGAACGAATACGAGCGTATCTTCTACTCCAGCTAAAGCGGTCGCAAGCCTCCATGCAGCGCAGACCTGGGCAAACGTCTAAATGTGCTAAAACTTATTTGAATTTCTAGATTTTTGCGGACTTTTTGCATGCACATAAACAGCTTGAGTGCAACATTTTAAAACTCCTCTTGTAAAGTAAATTAAAGGGCTCTTCAAGTTTTCTTCACTCAGAATATTTGAGGTAAAAAACAAATAGATAAAGGGATCTTCAGATGGACTTTGCTGAGAGTATTTGAAGCATGTTTAATCACTGTTTTGTCCAGTTTTACTCCGTAGGAGGCTGACACTGTTAGAACTATCTTTGGCAGTATTGTTGGACTGGAAACCGAGCCACGCAGATGTGGACAGCTGTGGTTCGGTTTCTGGTCTCGGAGCTACTGAGCTTGTCGCTTGCTAAGAAACTGTCTTAATCTCACACGTCACTTTCTGGAGATTTTAACCGTTTATTTTTGGTTTGGTTTGTCTAAATCGCAGCGATAACAGAAGCCAAGTCGGACCTTGGACGGACGCATTAATGCTCTCTTTAAGACATGATCAATGATTGCTTCCATCTTTATTTTTAGAAAGTTTAACGACATTCAAATATTGTTTTGAGTTTAAAAATCGCAGTATATCACTTATGGCAATAACTGAGATTGTATTCTAATGTTGTTGTTTTTCAGTCTCATTTTTACCCGTGAATTTTATTGTAATATAGAAATGTATAAAAAGGAATATTAATACCAACAACTTGCTGTGAAGTAGATGGTGACATAGAATACTTGTGCAACCTATATAGATTATTTTCCACTGAATTGTAAAACGCCATTTTTCAATCATGCTGTACTTGAAGAAACTGTATAATAACACCATAGAAAGAATTATAAACTAGAGATACGTTTGATATTTGGCAGTAAAATCAGTGACACAGAAAAGTGGATTATAGAAGAGATTTATGAGCTGTACATAGAAATAGATGGCATATTTATGCTGAAAGTTGTTGAAAATGCACAAGTTATTCCATAATAAAAATAACTTTGTTAAAAAAAAAAAAAAGAACAGCTGTTTGTTTATTCCTGTAAAAATGTTTGTGGGAGTGTGTCTGTAAATATAAACCTGGGAGAAATTCATGACTGTCTGGTGTCATTTTGAAACTGAGTGATGGGTTAATCAGATATTATATATACTAAAGTCCAAATAAATAAGTAAAATCAGCATATTTACTTCAATTATCACAAGTTACATATGTCATATTCTTTATTCTGGGATTAAATGTTGCAGCAGTTAGGATGGAGCTATTTTTAACTGGTTTGTATGCTGTTAGGTGGTGCATTTTCATAGTGATCAGGAAGTATTAAGTACCACAAAACAGTAATAATTTATTTACTATTACTGACAGTTGACTAGCCTGTTTAATATTTCGTACTCTGCTATGTGCACATATTCAGATCCTGTCCTGTACTTTGGTTTTTCTATACTTATACACTTAAGTTTTTTTTTGTACAGTAGTGGAACTATTCAGATCTTTTATATAAAATGTAAAATTAATATCATGCTTTACCACTAAAAGTAAAAGTCCTGCATTCAAAAGTATGTAGGTCTTTTCAGCAAAATGTATTTAAAGTATCAAAGTGTTTAACTCTTATGTGTGATGTTTTTGGATTAATATTAAACAGCTGCATCAATGTGCATGCTGCATATTACAGCTGTAGATGTTTAAGGTTGAGCTCATTTTAACTACTTTATATACTGTTACTGGTAGTTTAATCTACAGCAATTCATCATATTCTATAAAATCATCATATGTTTGTAGCGTCACTGTTCAGTGAGAATCACTTATCTCTAAAAAGTCAACTTTTCATGGTGTCCAAGAGGTTTTTAAGACTGTAACCTGAAAAGTAACTAGTAACTAAAGCCGTCTGACAAATGTAGTGGAGTACAAAGTACAATATTTGCCTCTGAGTAAGTAGATAAATAGGAATTACTCAAGTAAAGTACAAGTACTTTTAATTTGTACTCAAGTACAATAATGAGTACAATATTTGAGTAAATGTACTAAAACTTTAAACTTGAACCACTAATACCTCCCAAAGTACAGTATGTACCTCGTTACCTTCCACCATTGGTAATTCATAAAATCAATATAAACTATTTTGATTACATGTTAAAGTTTTCTAATTTCTGCATTAATAAATAAAACAGAATAAATAAATTAGAATCTAATTGTATTGTGCCTTTCATATAAACAAAATATGACACAAAGCGCTTCGCATAGTCTTGGGTAAATCTGTGTTGTTAGTCGGAACCATTTGAGGGGTGGGACGCGCTTACGGAAGCTGTCAGCTGTGAACACCGCATCAACTGCAATGAGTTTTGAGTGGCCCTGGCAATATAATTTCCCACCGTTTTTTACGTGAGTCACCTTTTTCTGAACCACATTTAATCGACAGCTTGTAAACTTGTTTAACTCCGTTTATCAGCCTCTGTTGTTCATGTGTTTATGAATCGAAGTGTGCTGATTTGCGAGCTACCACCATGTTAGCGGCTAACTGGCTAAACAAATCAGATTGCTAGGGAAGTGGATTTACACACCTACTGGGTTGATAGAGTTCATGTAACAGCTGCTCTTGTTTTCATTCGGTGACTTATTAAGGCACGACTGCTTGTTTTCATAAACATTAACATCTGGTTAATTTATTACTGTGTGTAAAGGTTTTAGAGAATCAATTCAGCTGTTAGCTCTAGCTAGCTAGCTGTTTTGAGAGTCAGCTGTCAGCCACCAAAAACACTAATATAATACTTACATATCCACCAAATATTCACCAGTGTTACAGCCAATATGTGACCTATCGATTTTTGTGACCTGGTTTGGAATTTCAGGTTTATATTCACCCTTTTTATGGTCATAGTTAGATTTTAGTAGCTGTCACCAAAGATTTGGGACCTAACAAATATAAACTGGGTTTCAAATTTTGTTAGCTCAAAAAGTGCTGTCTTCCCTGAGTATTTAGGTCGGATCACATCTTTTGACAGATGAGACAGCAGAAACTGGTGGCCAGTAGTAGTAAGGTGTGTGCCACATTTTCAATTAATGTGTTTAGGGCTGCACAATTAATCAAAGTGTTATCGATGTCAGTATGGCCAGGTGCAATATCGAAATCACAGAAGCTACAGTTTTTGGAGAAAGGTAAATTGTGTGACAGAATAACATTATAAGAAGTACTGTAGATGCTCTGGCTTACAAATCTAGATGCAAGAAGCATGTTTGTTAAATATTGACCTCAAGAACTGTTACATCATCATGATTTTAATTAGGGCTGCACAATTAATTGCAGTATTAGCAAAATCGCAATATGGCCAGGTGCAGTGTTCAAAATGCAGAGCCAGAAACAAATTGCAATTTTTTTGAAAAAGAAGTAGTACTCTAGTGCAGCAGAGATGCGCTGGCCCCAAAATGTTGTTCTTCAGATTAATGAAAACATGTTTGTTTGGTACAGACGTCAACAAACATCACATCATCACAATTTTAATACTTTTTTGAGTGAAAATAAAAATTGTGATGCAAAATTTATCATTCCCAATCAGTCAAATAATCGCAATAAGATTTTCTTTGACCATAGCCCAAATTAGATTACTTGAAATCTCATGTTGTTTGCTGCATGGCTCACTGTCGCCATATCACTGCACTGACACGTCTCCTGACAGTATTTGGTCAGCACATCAGTGTTTTTCCTGTAGTTGACCTGCCAGGGTCACAGATGTTGGTGCAAAACTCGAAGCTGAAAGTCCTTTAAAGGAAACTGGACACTGATACCGAACAAATACAGGGAATAAAATCATTTCCTGACTGTGCACTGATACAAAGTTTCACTTGTGTGCGTTTGCTGTAGTTTACACTGAAAAACCTTAAATAGATTACTGACTGTGCAACATAGAGACTGTCGATAAGTGGCCAGTGTTATAAATCACTGCTAATGTATGATAAGTGTGTTAACTTTTATCTGCTGCAGTCTCTTTTCTTCAGAAATGCTGATTATGCTGATGCTGATCCATGTAAATTATCTCAAGATAAATTGACAGAACATAATGAAGTAGCTGTAGTAGTAATTTGAGCTGTGTGGTCTGCAGTTTCTGTGCCTGTTTTTCATGGTCCCCTCAGTACATGTAGGAATGAGATGTTCAATAGCTGATTATTGGACATCTTATTCCTAAACCATCGACACTAACATGCTGATATAACAGCTTCCTGTCTTCTAGAAAGGCCACAGGATTTGGGAAGACAATCATTCAATCATGTGAGACGGGAGATTCTCCATGTAGTTAATAAAAGGTCAACATACTTGTAGAAAAAATGCATCTTATACGTTTAATGACTCATCTGTTCACTTCTATATTCTATCTAGCAATGTGTCTTTTGGCAGTGGTTACTAGGGTTTCTGTTATGGACTATTGATGGAGTGACTGTGTAAGATTAGACTTTGAGAGGTTGCCAAACTATAAATTTTTATCAAACTGAAGCACTTAATATGAGACGAGAGCTTCCCTTTCAACCATCAGCTTAAATCAGACCTTTATTAAATGGCCCGACTGTCAGATCGAGTATTTCTTTTTACATGCATTAAATATACAGATGGATTGACTCTTGTGCTGAGTGTGCTTTCACAGCTGTTGCTCATCTCTTTGCGGACAGGCTACAGCCCAATGTTGATACGAGACAGAAACAGCTGGCGGCATGGTGTTCCCTGGCCCTGTCTTACTGCCGGCATCACAAGCTCTACACCCTGGACGTGATGGAGGCTCAGGAAAGCCCCGTGTTCAACAACAAGAAGATAGAACGTATCCTAACAGTCCAGCATTTTGACATACATCACAGTTTCAGATCCATATTGTTTCTCGCGTTTGCGTAGATTATTTGATTTGGATCACTCATCAAAGTTTATACACTGCCTCATTTATGGTTTAAAAAATACACTTTTCCTACATGAGATTACTGCTTACAATCAGGGCAGGTTTTGAATTATTCTCGGTGTAATACAGCCTCGCTAGCTGCCCTCCACAACGCTGCAGCAGCCTGTGTTGAATTAGATTTGAACTCACTTTATTTTGAGGTTCTCCTCTTGATTTTGGTGCATGTGAGTGGTTGTCAACTGATACATGTTTTTCAGTGGTTGATGCCGATCTTTAGCGAGCAGGGCGGCCGATGGCTGATACAAAAAACAAAGAAAAGCGTACATTACAATCTGATATACATGGTTGTCTTTTGCCCGTAAGATTGAATGGTTTTAGATTAGATTTGCTGATTTGCTGCCGTTTAGGCTGGGAGAAAGGTGCTAAAATTTCAAACAGACGATGGTGACTGAGGACATTTAGGTAGGTGTTTGCAGGAGGATGCATGACAGTTACAGCACAGAGCTCCACGCTAACCTTTTCACCACCACCTTCCCAAAATTCACTGGGGTGCCGCAGCAGCCACTCTGACGAGGCTTCCTCCAGATGTGTCTGCTGACTTCTTTTGTTTATCAGCCTCGTGAGCGCAGGCATCGACCGATGCAGATCCTTTCAAAATGCCAGATAATGAATCCAGTTAATCGTCCGACAGATTGATCGATCTATCACTAATAAATATACACTAATCAGCAATTATAACAACATTAAATAACAATTCTATTCAGTTCAACTTATGATCACACAGGGCAGAAGAGTTGTCCGTCATGTATGGAAGGAATGAATGGGCAGCTTTAATACTTTGACAAATGTAATCACTAAGAAACTTTTAACTGTACGGCTTGTTTCTCTTCTTGTGTGACAACAGTAAACTAATTTTGCAGCTAATACTGCACAGTGATTCTTCACCCCACGTAGATAGGGCGGCTTCTGAGGATCAGGGAGCAGGATGAACATGCCTAGTGTGCCTAGCAGAGGTATGAGTAGACCAAAAAGTTGCAACTAAACTTCCACAGGCTGTCTCATGCGCAATATTTCATTTATTTGCAAAGTTTCAGTACTAGACTTTGATCAGGCGAACCGGTGTGTGGGAGTCTGTTTGCAACAACCGACAAAGTGAACTCTCAGTCTCAGTCTGAACATTCTCAGTGTTTTTCTTATTTTTATATCAGTCACAGCGGTCAGGTTCTCTGCCGCCGTGTACTGTCTGTTTAGGGTCAAAGAGAACTCTAATGCACTCTGGGATTTGGTGGTTTCAGTCCAATATTTAGTATATTTTTCTTTTTGTTTTCAGATCATTTGGTTAAGCCAGATTGTTTGGTCTCTGAATAAACTGTCTGGGGTTGAGTTGCATTGTGGGTAATGTTGGCTGGTTGTTTTGACAAGGAGGAAGACTTTGTGGAATAAATCTGTGGTTCTGCTGCATTCGTTATGATTCTTTTACAAACAAAACAAATATTGAGTGTTTTCTTAATGTCTCCATTTATGTATTGAGAGAAAGGCGAGTTCATGAAATCATCGATTGTGCTGCTGCACTTTTGTTCCTTTTTTTGTTTGTCCTTAATTGAATTTCAGGAAAACTGTCAATGGAGGCAATTCAAGTTGTGTTTGAGGAACTGAGGAAAAAAGGTAACTTTTGTTCTGTTCTGTTGTTGAGACTTAAAAAAAAAAAGACTTATCTCATTGTCTGGCTGCGATTTCATTTCAGCAGTAATAAACATGTTTTATCATTGTGTTGTCTGACCTCAGGGAACCTGGAGTGGTTGGACAAAAACAAGTCTCGGTGTTTAGTCATGTGGAGACGACCGGAGGAGTGGGGCAAGTTAATATACCAGTGGGTGAGTCATCAAATTTCAGACACAAGCTGTACTGTCTGTGAAACTGCACATTTTTGCACACGAACAAGGATAAATGGAGAGAAGAAAATGTCCTCTAAAGCAACAAATAAGAGGTAAATTTGAAAGCAGGGTAATTTGCTGCTGTCAGAGCATGTTGTTCAGTATTATTTTATTATGTTATTAAAGCCTGTAAAGTAATCACAGCCTGAGATTGTGCTGGAGAATCTCTTGCCCATATATAGTATACAGCCAGGTTTGTAATCAGATTTTAACATGCGGGGCAAAGACTTCAGACAGGGAAAGCATCACTGAGAGAAATAATTCCAGTCCAAAGTCAAATTAAAGCAGACAGTAACACAAAGTAGTCAACTTACATCTAAATAAATCAGTTTCCATGACACTATTTCTTAAGAAAAAGCTGCGTTCTCTCACTTTCTGCACACCAGCCCTCAGAAACGCACACAAAATCCAGGAAGCAGCACGTTGTAGCTCCACGATAGTCAAAATAAGTGAGGAATATTTATCGTAAACACAGATTTTTACAGTAACCAGGTTACTGTAGTGCATGTAAACGCGTTGTCTGGGTAACCTGGTCTCTGCGCGCTCGTTCATTCACTGTTAGATGCTGAATAGACTGAGCCTGCCTCATCAAAAAACAGCATCATGGAAACAAGTGTATATAGTATGTTTAAGAGACTCTGGATTATTTACACAGTATTATCATATGTGTATTATTAACATGATATCAGTAGTTAATTTTTTTTAAATATTACAGTTATCGTCAATACCAGTATATGGTGACAGACTTACAAACTACCAGTTATAAATGTAAAACTGCTTAGATTTTAATCAGAAAGGAACATATAGAGTTAAAAACTCATGCAGTTAATTAAAAAGGCTTTGGACTCAGATGCAGCAGGAACAATATGCATAAATACATATATCAAATAGTCTAATACTTCTTATGCAATAAATAGCAGAACAGAGCATCGCCGAGGCAGAAAACACATGTACTTCTGTAGTTGCCAGTGGCTGCATATAAACTGTGGAGTAGCTCAGTTAATTTGGAAAAAATAGAAATTACAAACTGCAATTACAAAATCTGTCCACATGCTTGTGCTTATGAGGAAAGTAAACACACAAATGGGGTTACAAACTGATGTCAGACTGATTTTTTTTTTTCTTTTATCATTTTCAACAAATCTTAAGAAAAGACTAAAACCAACAATTGATCTAAACTACTAAAAACTACTAAAATCACCATCCTGCTGCTGTAAAATACTCACTACAGCACCAAATGTATATTAATCAGTCCCCACCAAATGCACTTTTACTTCTGTTTAGGTAACTTTTGTGAAACGCTGCAGCGTCCAGCTGTTTAAGGAAACTATATATTTGTGAGGTGTTCTTGAAGACTTATTATGAGAAGTGAAGCCGATTTGTGTGCCACAGGCTGAGGAAGTCGGTTAAGTGTTGAGAGATGGCCTCAAGTGTTGTTTGTTTTGGTCCTTTATGGGATTTGTTGACAATAACCAAAAATATTCACAAGTTTGACAAGAATTAATTAAAAAAAAAAAAAAACTGTATACCAAACTGAAAGTAGAAGTCCCAGCTGGATGATTTATCACGAGCAGATCCGACGTTGTTCCCGTCTGATGAAGACTTTGTCGATACTTTACTTGTTGCACCTCATTAACTGCTCTATTTATAACCGTGTGCTCCAGATCTCATCCCTCCAGTATTAAACAAAAAAAAAAAAAAACTTTTAACACTTTTTATGCCCAAACCTTTTCTCAGAAAGTTGAGTCATCCAAAGAGAACAAGTGTTGTGTTTGTTCTTGACTGTCGGAGAGAAAACAGTTGTTTTAAAAGTCTTGTGTTAATCATTATTCTGCTCTGTAATATTTCAGGTTTCCAAAAACGGGATGGTCAACTCTGTGTTTACACTTTACGAGTTGTCCAATGGTGACGACACAGAAGGTGAAGGTATGTTGCAGCAGTGCTTATTGATTAACATATTTAAATGTGATCACTTACGCCCCATTTACACTTGGTATATAAATTCAATCTGTGTGCAGACACGTTATATGTCACGATCAGAATGTGATCGGATGTGCCTGACCACATCTGGAGGTAAGCTGGCTCGCACTGTTCTGATCTTATGTAGGTGTAAA
>JAJHUR010087001.1:0-30371 GCA_027495735.1 Lutjanus campechanus
AGAGGATCCTGAAGGACCCCTCACACATCCTCTTTCAAGAGTACCAGCTGCTGCCATCAGGGAGGCGCTATAGAGCCAGCAGGTGCAAGACCAACCGTTTTAAACATTCCTTCATTCCCACTTCCATCTCATTATTAAATAAACAAACAAACACCTCTCGTGGCAGAGGCCCCTCCTTCCCCCACTAGGGTAGTGGGGAGGCCTACCGCTGCGGATCCACTACCCTAGCCCCCCTCCCACTGCACCACCTGACCTCGGTCGGTGTGGTGGGGATGGTTCCTGCCCTTACCATCTGGTAAACCCCTCCCCTATGTGGGCAGGGGGGAGGCCACGGCTGTGGATCCCCTGCCCACCAACCCACCAACCCATCAACCCATCAACCCTTTCAACCCATCAATTAGTCAGTCTATCTACCATTTACATCTGGTTGCCCGTACACCTGCTGGTCTTTACCAACATCCCTCGCTCTTTTTTAATGTGGAGTATGTTTTTATATGTCGTTTTTTATCTGTACTTGTACTATAGGTAGGATGTTCTATTTATTGCACCCCGCACTTTCTTTCTTTTCTCTTTTCTTGGATATGTCGGTCTCATTACTGTTTTTATTTTATATTTTTACTGTATATTTTATCGTACAGTTTTTGTCCTTTATTGTATATTGGGTATGATGTATGGATGTTTGCATGTACATGGCAGCTGCTATAACTCCCTTGCCCAAGACAAATTTCCCCCTAGGGGGACAAATAAAGTTTATTTGATTTTGATTTGATTTGATTGTTGAGTCTGATTCCGAAAAACGCCAGTATTTGACAACCTGGAAAATGAACCTAAACCTTTCTCCAGTTCATCACACCTTTAAATCATTTAAAACACATTTTTGTTAAATTCTGATTGGTCATTGCTCTGCTTTGTATCAGCGTCACTCTGCCAGGGTTTATTTTTGCAATAATGACCAGCATAATGTACATTAGCCCTTACATATCCACCTGCATGTCAGAGCATTGTGAACACAAATTAATGCATAGTCCTAAATACTCCTGTTGGATTGTGATTGTCTGGATGAAAATACCAGTGCTGCAGTGGCAGACCCAGGCTGTCTGAGGGGCAGGGATGAAAACAATGAAAAGGGCACAAGATGCATGTGGTGGAGCAACAGCACACCAAACATGCTGGCGAAACACTTCCAACCTCTGGCTTAGATTAAAATTGCTTATTATGTGCATAGAGTTCAACTAATTTTCAAGCGTAGGGCATCATATATATGGTACTTCATCACATTTTGTCCAATGGAAGAGCACCCTAGTCTACCAGTGCAGAGCTGTTTAACTTCATTTTCACTAAATAATATGAATATTCATTACTTGGTTAGTTGATGACATTTTCACTGCATACTAACAAACAACAAGGTGAAAGAGCTTCACAAACACAAGACACTTATTCATCTTTGCTGCAGTTTCATTGTGAATAATGATACATATTTGCAGCTCATTATAATAGATAAAAGCAAATAAGTAAAAGCATTTGGTTTAAAGGCATAATATGCAACATTTTTTTAAAAAAATGTATAGACTCATACTGTATAAACATAATTTATTTCAATCACCACACAATCATCGCTAGAAGTGTGTGGTGTTGTCTGTGTTTGCAGAGATCCTGTCCTCCGCCTGTATTTCCTTATTTTCTCATTATTCTGGTATTTGATGTCCTGCCATCTTTCGGGTGCGTTTACGAGCAGCTTGGACAAATCCTACTGATTCTTCATTTAAGTTAGAAAAAGATGGGGATTTTCAAAAAAAGCTATAAGCTTGCCCAACATCCACCTTTACTGTTCCCTGCGTTTAATGAACTAGTGGTACTGTACCCCCTGCCTGGCACAGTAACCTTTCAAATGTAAATTGCTTATGTAGACTAATTGCATATGAGAGGACTGAGCTGCTATTTCATGTGTTCAAGGATGATTCATTTGTTTATACTAACATTATGTATATCACACATTACAAAATTTACCTCTTATTTAAAGAAGAGTAAGGAGTCATCACTGCTTATATCTATCAACAACTCTATATATTACTGAAAATGCCTCTTGCTTGGTTTTTTTTTGTCACGATATGTCATGGTGTCAAACCTTGTCTGAAATAATTACTTTCCCTGCAAGCAAAAAATGTTCCCAACAAGATGATACAGAGGTGACAAAAAAGTTTGTGAGGCATCACATTTTTTCGGGGGGGATTATTTTCTGGCAGAGACCATAAATAAATCCTGAGGCTTTTAAATGCACTTCAAACACAGGAGCAATAGAAAAATACCCAAGTTTTATAATTTTGTAGCTGCGGTTGAAATATTGTAAACACATTCTATTAGTAAGCGTAAGCATTTGCGACAAAAACAATATAACCGAGCTTTAAAACCACTAACAAAACATTGTATTTGCTCACAGTTACATTCTAAAAAAATAAATATATATAGCTACACATCTCATGGATTTTCCCACAGGATAATAGCAGTTTTACAACAACAATGCTTTTGCTGACGGGCTCTCAGCATTTCATAAAGGAAAAGTAAATTTCCCTCATGACAGTGTTGTGACTTCCCAGAGTTACCCAAGCTCAGTTTTCCCAGGGAACATAAGGGCTCTTACCGCCCACTGTACAGCTACTAGACAAAGAGCCTGAGAGCAACTGTAGCAGATGTATTTCAGGAAGGAGGACTCTGTCTTTTTTTCCCCTCTGAGGTGTGTCAGAAGCTGGCGTACTGCAGTGATGCTGTTGTGTGGCTGCAGGCGTTCGTTTTGAGAGACAGTCCTCGTCACTCCATAAAGTTGAAAAGGCTTTCCTAATGGCTGGGAACTTTGTTTTGAATTGTGCACAACTGCGGTCCTCACAGAGCCACTCTTACTTTATAGTTTGATATTAAGACTTATTTCTAAGGAAATTGAACATTTGTCCATGTCACTCCATATCCTGGTAAGATCTTCTCCTCTGTCGATACTTGCTTAAATGGAGGTTTTTCATCATTTGGCAGCAGGCATTTTGTTCCCAGTGACTAATATGAGCTTGAGCTTCTCTGAAGTGTTGTTGTAGGCAGCAGCCATCATACTGCTTCATCACTACTGCAGCTAAGACAAGTAACTGCAATGCAGAAAATGTCTGGATTAAAAAAAACATTTATTTTCCTTATTAACCTTAAGATGTTTTTTTTAAAGGGGGACCTATTATGCTCATTTCCAGTTCTGTATTTTAATTCTGGGACTCCACAAGAGTAACTTTGCATGATCCACAGCTCAGAAACATCTGTATTAATCTTTTACTGGCCCTTTATGTAGCCTCTCAATTCACCTTCTGTCTGAAACAAGCTCCTGTTTCTTTTAGACCACCTTCCCTGAAAGGCCACTTTCCTCTGATTGGCCAACTTCTCAGAAGCCTGCTGTGATGTCCTCTGGCTGTTCTGCCTCAATTTTTGGCCAACTGACCGTTCGTTAAGCCCCGCCGTCTTGTTGCTACGCCTGCCTAACTTTCCATCCTTTCCAATAATAATTGTGACAGACGTAAAAACATCGAAATTGGGGGTAATTGTTGAAACACGGGGGCTTTGAATCCTTAGAGGTGTAAACAAAAGCACCTTCACATTTCTAGCTGATGACCGTGGATTTTGTGGGCTAAAATAATGACTCAAAAGCAGATTTTATAAGTGTAGCTGGCTGATGTAAAGTACTGCTAACTCGACTTGAGTCAGCTGAGAAGTCTCCAGCTGATGTTTTAATGTTTCCATCTGACACGTTTTAAAACAAGAACTCTGTGAAAGTGTTTAAGTAATGTTACCTAGCAGCTGCATGCTGATGTAACGTGAATGCTAACAGACTGAGGCAAAAGCTAGCTCACATCTCAACGAACATTGGCCGGATGGTGAAATACGGCATGGTATGTCTACATGATAGATGTCAGAAATACACTCATTCATGTGGGAGAAGGAAGCGCAGGGACTCGATGTGTGCAGCAGAACTTTAGACAGGTAACCCAGCCAGACTAGCCGGACTGTGATCTCAGAGGACAGCTGGGATAAGAGCTAAGCTAACCCAGCTTAGACCTGGAAGTGGGGCT
Organism: Lutjanus campechanus; assembly: GCA_027495735.1. Lineage (NCBI taxonomy): Eukaryota > Metazoa > Chordata > Actinopteri > Lutjaniformes > Lutjanidae > Lutjanus > Lutjanus campechanus. The sequence continues at coordinate 4,098 of JAJHUR010087001.1, forward strand.
TAACAACGGGTCAATATGTTACAAGGTTTTTTGATGGATGGCCAGTTTTACTTTTTAGCAGCACTACTTTAGCTGCTATCTAGCTAAGCTTTGTTTAGAGATCAGTCTGGTTATGTGAGACTACAGCACCCAATGCTTATGAGCACCATCTTGGCATAGAAAATAATGATATGGGGCCAAGAATTTGATTAATATACTGTTTATCAGATGGCAAATGATTTTTTCATTAGGTGGGAAAAACTGTGTGCTTCTGGGGACTGATTACTGTACACAAGCACTTAACTTTGTAAATTTGTTCACTGCTTTTGGTGAAACTGAATCATATTAATGGATGAAATATTTTCTGGTTTTCTCTGTGATCTCTGTGTGTGTGTGTGTGCCTCCACTTTTGGTGATTTATGTAGCTTCCTGATGGACAAAGCTTTACTTGTTGTTATCAGTTAGCTGCTTTAGCCACCAATTGCTAGTTAGCTCAGTTAGCTTACATACAGCTGACTCTGCCCAGATGTGGAGTTTAAACACCAGAGTGGAGTGCAGGCTGACTAGCAGTGGCAATTAGCTACATTAGCAACAAGTAAAAAAAAACCTTTCCATCAGAAACTCTGTAAATCACAGAGAGCTGAGCAGTTGCAGGACATCAGATGGAAAACTAGAAAATATGAAACTCCTTCACAACAGAAAAAGTCCTTGTAAGATAAACTGAACATGAACATAATGCTGGGCAGAAAAGTCAAGTGAAGACAGCATGAGTTGGTGGGCGTGCTGTGCCTGGAGCAGATGACTGTATAAAGAATCCGCATGTGCCAACGTCAGTCCGTTGCGTCAATTTGTCGATAGTAGAAAAAAATTTGCATTTTGAACAGTCTGAAACCTGAGTGTTTTGCTCACGGGGATTACTTCTACATGTGTTTACCTCATTATTTGTCACTTTGGCCATGTTTAATATGAATATCCAATATTTTAACATCATGTATATGACAGAAAATAAGGAAAAACATAACAGGTCCCCTTGAGATTAAATTCAACAGAGCAAAATCTCTCAAGGTGAAGAAAATTTCCCATCAAGGTTCACATGTTTCAAAGAATGTGAGCGGGAAAAAAAAATCACCAAGGATAAATGGAGTTTCACCATCCATTTATCAAACGAACTATGAATCAGTTACTGTCCACTGCATTAGTTTTGGCTTCTCTCGTCAATATTAAATGCACATCAGCCCACGCATCACATCCGACTGTCCGCATTTGTATCCCTGCAGCATGCTAAAACCCAATCGACATCCTAACAGTCAGTCAAGCGAATTTGAACATCAATCAGTGATTTCTTGCAGGAAGTAAAGTGACTTCACATTTACATAACACCCAGCTAAATAAACAGCAGAGAGCAGCAGCGCTCAGAGGGAGGTGAGTCGAGAGATTGATGGGAAATGCAACACAACACCTCCGACTCCAGATCAGGAGCCAGCTCATTTTATAACCAGCGTTTTCCAAGTCCCTAACTATAACCGTCATCCGAACCCCCAGTATAAGCAAAATGACATCAATGGACTCGTTTTAACATTAAAGGATTTTCTTCATACTTTTCTCAACCTTTTCATCGCCTCTGCGTGAAACCTGCACAGATTTCACACTTTCTCTGTAAAATAAGTGAAAGTGTTACTGTGATGCTGTGAACTAACTTGTTAATGTGAGCAAGGTGCGCATTTGAGACATTGTGTACTATTGCTATAAATTCTCACAGCCTCTTCTATAGGGCATTTCATGTACATCTCTTGTGTTCGGCACGGATAAAGGTCCACATCTCCGCGGTAAACACCAGCTTGCATCCCGCCTGACCGTACTAAACGTGCACATCAAACAAGGACTGTAAGGGCTTTGCCAACAGATCTTCTCAGACTGAGTGGAACACTTGTTAAAGGTTTGGAGTGTTTAATTGCCCTCTGTCCATTGTGACACATTACATAGAAGTGGATTAATTTATCCTTGTAAGTGCTTCGGGATAATCCTTGAAGTTCAGCTAATCGTAACCCTAATATAAAGACACTGTATTGCTTAATTAGTCTAATATAATACATTTTATATTCATGACTTATCATTTTTATATTTAAAGTACCTTTAAGGAGTTTTTATCTGGTCTTGAAACAGTCTCTTACAGTGAGTAGTACAATAGGAAGGTAGTAGGAAGCAGGAGGAGATTTCTCTTTAGATAATTTTATTTTTGACATTATATTTTATGGTTATGGCGATTAAAACACTGCCACTTTTGTCCACAAGGGTCTTGCAAAATTCACAAAATATGAAAATTCCTAAAGCTACAATATGTAACATTTCTGCATTGAAATGTCTAAAAACGCTAGACATATGTTGTAACATTATCCCTAATGTTTCCAAAAATGTCCAAACACAGAGAAATCCATAATTTATCCAAGGTTACAGTGTTTTTCCTGCTTGCCTCAGCTACCTATAGCATCCAGGAAAAACAAGATATGTTGGATATGTCAGAGTGAGAAAGGAACTCGGTGAACGTTACAAACATGATGTGAATAAAACTTCAATATTACCTCGTCCATGAACATAATTACTAACTGAGTCATGATTGTCATCAGCCATGGTGCTACTTTAAAAGTGAAGAAAACAAATCCCATGATCCCATGCTACTTGATGACATCGTTAAACTACGTCTTTTGTTATTGTTTTAATGTGAGAGAGACACCTAGCAGCAGAAACATACATACATATTGTATGTTTAAATGAGAAATATATAATATGTTTACTGCACTAAATAATAAAATTATCATGTCATCAGAGATTAAGGAAATATATGAAGTTAAATACCAGAGTGTGTATTTTCAAAGCAGTTGGCTTTTTGTTTTCAGGATAATGGATTTAACCTTTCATTTACAGACAACTGACACTTTTAAACAGCTGATCAACTTACAGTGGGGGACTCATCGCCGACACTTTCAAAATATAATGCTGCACTCGTCTCCCACTCCTGTTCAGTGTCCACGCAGCCAAACTGGCAAATTGGTAGTCTGACACTTGAGTCTGAGGAGGAAGGGGGGCGGGGAGAAGAAAATGCTTCAACCATAGGCCACGTTATAAAAATTTAAATGTCGTCACTATTTGGACTGTAGTACTCATTTTTGGACACTAGGGAATAACATCTTTCTCCTTTAATACCCAACAGATCAGTGACAAGTGACAAGACGTATTACAGTACCTTGCAATCCTGAAAACATCAAAACTTGTCTGGAAATAAGAAAAAGGAAGAAAATCACTAAAAAGAACTTCCCCTGCACAGCCAGTATCAGCGATCAGGTGTGGATTGGTCGTAGTAACATCTGAAGTGAGGTATCAAAATAAACTGTTGCATCCTGAACTGACTTTACTGCGACTTTATTCAAACTGAGTGTGTTTCACCTGTGGCTTCTTCATGTTGGCTGAGCAATACAGCATACATACTCACAGATGTGATAAAGAGTGATGCCATTTACATCATATTTGATACATTTTCTGTACTGCACAATATTTACTTACATGTCACTTTAAGACCACAATGTGCAATATGTCCCCACTAACCACACATCATCTTATCTCCAACAAACCATCACTCCATATCTGCCACACTGCACCTTATACTGTGTTTGCTGCTGAATGCTTTTGTACCTCACTACTTGTACTATTGTACTATTAATATTTACTTGTGTTTTATTGTATTTTCCCATTGTTAATTGCATTTCCATACTTTATTTTGCTTTGTTGCAAACAATAATTAACAAGTGAATACTTGCTAGAAAGAACCAAACTAATTGAAATGTACCACAGAGCAATATTTGTTTATTTGTACAATAAAAATTATTGTGATTGAATTTTCATATATGCACGACATATCAAATATGACACAAACAAAGAATCATACAGGTAAATGATAAAGATTTTATTTTTTTTAAAAATATGTCAAGCTTTACAGGCTTACAGCTAAAATAATTACTACAGTTTACGTAATTTAAACACCCTTATATAACCAACTTAATAGGAGATGCTAAAAAATCAAAAACAGACAATAGATCCTACAGCCGTTCCTCTACACCACTAAAGTGGAAGGCTGAGTGATGGGGGACCTTAATAGCTCATTTCTCCCTGTGAGTCCAAACTACCTGTGGAGAGAAATGTAAGTTAATATTTTTATGTCATAGAAAAGAACTCAGGTCCTGTTTCATTAAGTCCACAGGATTCAATTGTGTTCAAGCATGTTCAGATATTAAATCCAATACGACTCCCTGCAGATAATTAACTGTGTAATATAAATAGAAGAGGAAAAAGAACATAATGTAACACAAGTTTTACATACAGATCCTATTTAATAAATAACACTATTACCACTGCTACTCCTACTACTATGATAATAATAATAATAATAATAATAATAATAATCGTCATCATCGTCGTCATCATCATTATCATAATAGCTCTAATACAGAAAAGCATCACAACTGCAAGTACATGGTCAATACCTTAAAAAAAAAAAACTTTTAGTCCACATGGTTGCAGTTATTCAGTCCATTTTCTCCATCTACTGTCAGCTATGTGTCTTTGATTTCTTATTACACATGTTCATCTTCCATAGTTTATTTGATCAGATCCTTTCATGTCTGTATTTATGGCTCGTGTGTTTGATACGAATTGCTTGTGATTTTTCTCAGTGGTGTATTTCTGAAGATTCTTGCCAAACATTTGTTCTGTTCTTCTCCTGCATGTAGTAAGCTAATACGTAAAGATAGTACTTTACATTTAGAGTGAAATTTACTTTTAATATAATCTGAACTCTGTTATGTACAGAAATGATTTTTATGCTGGGCACGACCATGATATATGATAAAGAACTCACCCCAAAATCAAAAATACATTTCTTTCCCCCTGGCCTGTGGTGCTGTTTATCCATCTAGATGTTTCTGGTGTGAGTTGCAGAGTTTTGGAGATGTCTGCCTTCTCTCCGATATAATAGAACTAGATAACACTCGGCTTGTGGGGGCTCAAAGCACCAAAAAAAATACATTTGAAGACTTCAAATCCACTGTCTCTTTTCAAAAATCATGACCCAGATACTCAAGATAATCCACAGACCTTGCTGTGAGCAGTTTCATGTAGGAACTTCTAGTTGAAAATAAAGTAGCTCCAGTAGATTCTACCACAGAAAGAAAGTAGATCCTATGTGAAACTGCACACAGTCTCATTATATTGGAAGGAAGGCAGACATCTCTGAAACTCTGAAACTCACACCAGAGCAATCTAGACGAATAAAGAGCACTGCAGGTAGAGGAAAATATGTAATTTTGATTTGGCGTGGACTGTCCCTTTAAAACAATTGGATTTCAAAGTTTGTTCATAAATTATAGTTAAATGTTTGAAGATAATTAACCGTACCAAATATCCTCCTTTTAGCCCATTTGCACCATGTGGGATCCCTAATTAGGCTTCATGAATAATATATAGTGAGATTAAAATAAGGTCACAGTGGACCACAGACACATTTGAGACATTTATTAACGCTTATCTGATAAAATATCACAGAAATGTCATATTGACTCGCTGGAGAAAGCGCTTGTCTCCTTATTAGCCTTGGTTACTGGAGGGCTGTTATTACTCTTATCTTGTTTTCACACCTCCTCCTTACTGACGCACCTCTCTGAGCCGAGCTCTGTCTGTGGCCAACAGGCGCGCTCCCGCGTGTGCGCGCTCCCCGCACTGCCTCGCCACAGTAAACGGGTGTCGGCGTGAGCGTCGCTGAGCCTGTGAATGGACACTAATAGGGAATGTAATATTCTTCTGCCACTGCCTGCTTTCTTCTGTCATTTAATCTCTGCAACGGAAGCCGGGTGAGTTAACATTTTGGCAGGTTGGGCATTTTTATTGAGAGACTGTGGCTGTCATGCAGTTTGTGAATTACTGGACCGAATTTTGGGAAGTAGTTTGGAGACAGTCGCTCTGCGTGATATCTGGTCTAATTGATGTGACATAATAATGCTGCTGTCATGTTAATTGTGTTTTGAATGTTGCATTCATTAACGTTGTCTCTGCAGATTTGTAAACCTCATCAGAGCGCCCACTTTGCCTCCACCTTGCTGAGTACAACTATTTTAATATAATGCGATAAAGTCAAGGGCTGGATGATCCCCTTGACTTTAACCTAATGCATCTATGCATTTGAATTTGTCTAATATATTTAATTAATATGCCCTTGGAGTTAGACCCAATCACTGTTTTTTTCCCCCTCAGTGATTAGTGCTCATGATAATCAGAGGGTGATATTAATTATGTAAGAAAGGACAAAAAAATAATTAGCTGCTGGTGGTTATTGAGTGATTTGTATTGACTGACTGTTGCCAAGATCTTTACTAGCCCAGGCTTACCAAGAGGGAGTAATAATGAGGAGATTCCTCTTCTCCTGGAGGGATTATCAGAAAGCAAAAGGCTCTCTAGTGGCTGCATGTGTGTTTGTGAATGTCCATTGTGTCCACATGCTGCTGTATCTGCTGCAAATGAACTCCACGTCTGGTGTAGATTTAATTAAAAGTGATCAACATGCCCTCTAAAAAAAAAAAAAAAAACCTGCTGGAATTCACCTGGGAGTCTGTTTTCTGCTGCAGTTAAATGGTTCTTTGACCAGCAGCTGCTGGTCCACTTTGAGAGCTTTCCTGGACCAACCCATTGGAAGATCAAGCCCACATTATATGAAGTGCGATCAAGAGGGAGTGTGTGCGCGTGTGTGTACGTGTGATAGAAATAATACGAAAAAAGGAGAGAGCAGTGATTGTGAGGGGAGTGTGTCTGTGTTGCAGCATCTGTGCAGGATTCATTTACTGTCGGACTGGGTTGGTGTGATAAAGAGACAGTGAGGGAATCACAGGGGTGAGTGACTTGCAGGCTTTTTCATGTATGTTCCCAGAGCTGTGCATGTGCACACATCTGACTGTGCTTGTGTGTGTGTGTGTCCATGCAACCCTTTTGCCAGACAAGGACATCAATATTCTGCAAAATTCCAGATTAAGTTAAATGGCAGAACCATCCAATGGCAACATTCAAGAAATCTTTTCTTCAGTCAGTTAAGGTTGAGGTTAAGGAAAAACAAATAAACTATGGTTCTTATTCTGCAACAAAAACACTTTTAAGGTCCAGCGTGTTGAATTTATGGGCATTTATTGGCAGAATATGGCAGCAAAGGTATGTTTTCATTAGTGTATAATCACCTGAAAATGAGAATTGTTGTGTTTTCGTTACCTTACAATGAGCTGTTTATATCAACAGAGAGCACGGAAGTCGCCTTGTTGAACCGCCATGGTTCATCTGGAGATGCACCAATCAACTTTTTCAGCTACAATCTGATATCTGAATTTGGATATCTGCTGATATCTGCTTTTTTTTCCTTGTTGATGATCATTATAACGATGTTGATGCACATCCAGTCAGAATTTTCACCATCTGGAAAGCTTGTTTGGTTTGTGTAATGTAACTTGTGTAATGGAGTCCTTCAACCATTGTGGGGCGCTGTAGGATTCTGGCTTGTGACCTTCCCACAGTGCAGCAGCTGGGCTGGGAGGAGACTCCCTAAAAACTTGGTATTTTGCCCAAGGGTGGTGCCTCATGTCGTGTGCTGAGTCTGATGCGTCATATCAGCTCACTTTGGGTCATCAGGTCACTTTTTGGATAAACTAGCAAAATTGTAACATTAAGAGGTTGTTTATTAACTTAATATTTGCCTTAACGCTAAGATTAACTAACTATAGCTTCAAGTAGAGATTTTTTTTTTCAATTTATTTATGTGATCATCTGTTTATGTAAATACATATAGATTTTGGCTCTTTGTACTGCTGGCACAGCTGCAACCTCGATTAACATCAGACTTCACTGATTTTCAAATACCTTTTATCTGACTGTAGATGAATTTTTAAATTGACCGTCATAACATAATACTGGAAAATACAGATAAATCAGGGGTGGAGTGGTAAATAAGAGTTATACAACACTTGTTTTCCCTCACTGATTGATACAGTTGATTAGATGATTAAACTCTCATCCTCATTTCAAAGAGGTAGATAAACTGAGTTTACTTAGGTTTAAGTCCAACAAAAAAATATACTAAGAAGTGAGGTCTGTATTCTGATATCAGTGTAGTATCTTGCTCAAATGGGTTTATGCAGCTTACAAACATCAAATATCTCATATTGTAGGCATCCCAACCTCCACCCTTTCTTTATACATACCTGCTTTAAGGACACACCACATCCTGCACTGGTACTGAACATTGATACTTAATGTAACTCTCAGGATACTGGGCTGGTCCATGCATGGCGACACTGCAAAGCCCTAGCAGTTAAAGGATGTTTTTTTTTTAATTTATGCACAATAAAGCCAACGATTTCCTTGCAGGAGAGGACACTATTGAGGACCCTTTCGTTTAATGACTTGAAATATTGAAAATGGTCTCCACGCTGGGTTCTTTTTGGCCGAGGAGACACATTTACTTATGGTATTTAATTACAGTGGGGGAGTTATCTTGGAAAGAAAAATAATGGACACTAGTGATGAGTAGCAGAGTCAAACCAAGGACACGCCGTGGCTGCTGATGATATGAGGCCACAGAGGAGCAACCGTTCAGTGTAACTCATCCCATGCCAATCTGCCAAGAGGGCTTTTATATGGGGATGCACCAATCACGCCTTTTTTCTACTGATTCTGATGCTGATACTGGAACTCTGGCTGTTGACCGATACCGAGTACTGATCTGTTATCTGTTGTCTTTTTTTTTAATTCCATTTGAGTGAAATTCTGAGTGGATAATTCTTTTATGTTTAATGTAATACTATAAATGGAGACATCAGTACTGGTGCCAGTACAAATCCATCATTCATATTCAAGACATGTTTGCAGACAGGATTAGAGTAGCCCACAAACACTCAACAAAAATATAAAATAGGGCCTGACGATACTGGAATGGTGGGGCCGATGCTGATAACGTTGAACTGATTCAGTATCACAGAGAATAAAATGCACATATTTTTTTTTGCATTGATCCCTCAAAAGTGGTTAAGACTTGAGACAAAGACAGAAGCAGGATGTTTTACAGTTTAAGAAAGTACAGTGAATAACTATAAATTTAAAAAAGAAAACAGAGCAAAATATGTGAATATATTAAACCTGAATTAAGAAAATATACACAGACTGCTGCCTATGAAGCTAAAAAATAAAAACAATCAGCATTATGTTCCATTAAAACAAAAAAAAAGTTTTCATATAGGTGCATACCAGACAACCTATATGCTGATACCAATCTAGACTGATAAAGCTATGCTGAGCCAATATTGGTCGACTGATATATTGGTTTGGGTTTCATCCATCCATCGTCCATAACCGCTTATCCTGGGTTGCAGGGGGGCTGGAGCCAGGGCTGACACATAGAGACAAACAACCACTTGTGCTCATACATTCACACCTTCGGGCAATTTATAGTTATCTATTATGCTGGATGTCTTTGGACTCTGGGAGGAAACTGGAGTACCTGGAGAGAACCCATGTGGACATGAAGAAAACATGCAGGCTCCGCACAGAAAGGTCCTGCCCCTGTCACAAACTCCCCAGCCCCCCAACCCGGCTGGGGGATTTGAACTCAGAACCTTCCCATCTTTAATGAATTGAAGTAAAAGATCTCAGAACTCTTCTGTGCACACATAAGGTTTATTTCTTTCAAATTTTGTTCACAGATTTATTAAAATCTCTGTTCGTGGGCTTTTCTCCTTTGCCAAGATAATCCATCCACCTGCCAGGTGTATAGAGAAGGTGATTTAACAGAATAATGATGATACAGGTGTGCCTTGGGCTGGTCACAATAACAGGCCAGTCTAAAGAGTTTACTGGGAGCAACAACAAAACAGGAGGGCGCCAGGAGATGATATCTGGGAGAAACCTTGAAAAAAATGGGAGTGTCGCAGGTGTGGGGGATAAGGTAAGAATATCAGGAGGAGCTAATAGAATAGAGCACCTCTGGGGAAAATGGTATTTGTAGCCCTATATGAAATAGCTCTAGTTCACTGCCTAATAAATGTCTTTTTTTCCAAGTTAAAACTCCACATTTTGGAGTGGCTTTTTATTGTGATCAGTCCAAGGAACCTGTCAGGTGGATGGATTATCTTGGCAAAGAAGAAGTGCTCACTAACACAAAGAAATAAACCTTTTGCAGGCATAGAAGAAAACAAAAGTGTTTGCATTTATATTTTTGTTGAATATACACGTATAAGGAATTCTTGTTTTTTATTATGGTAAATGCAATGAGTGTCTTATTTGTATTCAAATGTACTGGGATTCATTCTTTGCTTGTGCTTTTAGTTGCATCTTGCGAGCACCTTATTTCCCTCAGGGGATCATTAAACCTTAATATCTCTTAAGCTGACAGCTTTGATGTCAACCAATTACAAACAAAAAATATTAGCGGCCATTTTATAGAGGGAAATGCAGTACCTCCACAGCTTTAATTATAAATAATCTTTATTTACAATATTACTTAGCAGGTTTAGAAAGTGTTTTACAAGGTAAATACCTACAGCATGAAGCAATAAAAATAGAGGCAAAAGTAAAGAGAAGCAATCAAAACATGAAACATGAGAATGAAAGAGCATTTAGCAACGGCTAATGGAAAACACAAAAAGAGCAAGGGTGCAACAGTAAAAACAGAAACATGTGTCAAGCATTCACAAAAGCTCTTCGCTCCACTAATTCTCTCGGAGTGCATTACGGGAGTCCAGGTGAGAAAAGATAAAAGCATCCTAACAACTTCATATAAATCTGCATATGACATCAATATTTGCAACATCACTGACCCCAAAAGTGAGAGCTACTTCGGCAGAAAATTTGTAGAAATCCGGAGAGGTGATTTTAGTGAACTTTATACAGCACGCTCTGTCAAATATAAGCCAAAGGGATAAGAGAGGCAGAGGGAAGCTGTATGCTTCTACTGAATCACCTGTTAACTGGGTGGTCTGGCATTGTGCTATGAATATTTCACAAGCTTCAACAAGTGAATTATAACCTGTGACAGCCAAATGGCAAACAAACTACTGTAGATGAGCCAATTTGAAGCTGTAGAAGACATAATTGCTTATTTTTTACAATGACTTTAATTAGTGTTTCCCCTCTGTTTATATTGTGCCTTGTTAACTGTGTTTTGTTTACGGGCTTGTGGATCTCAGTGCTTAACTAAATGTTTACTGATCTGCAATAACACTTTGTTTTAATGTTAAAATTTGCTTATATAGGGCTGTGATGGCATGGATTCCATGGTGACAAAGCAACACGTTTTGTTTACGTTGGCGTTTTAGTGAGCCACCACAGCCAGAAGGATGGTGACAGGATGGTTGTTTTTGTCTGCTGTGTCTGGTTGTTAGAACTGAAGTGAGCTGAAGTGAACAGCTTGGCTGATTTGGACTGAGAGAGTCGCTGAGGTACGTTCGTAACTGACCGCTGGGGAGTTTTAAGAGGGAGGCTCTGGCACGCCACCGAGCCATGTTTCAGGTCCGACCAAAAAAAAATCCTGAACACACAAACTGTGAACAACAGGGTGTGTGTGTGGGGTGGGTGTTTATTTATGCTGAGAGGATAAATGCTGTAAAACAATTAGAAAATAGCCCTTCATTTGTTCTGATTCACCGTCTTTCTCGCACCACTCTTTCCTCTATCCACATTCAGACTTAATGTCGATCACCCAAAGCTACACGCTGCATAACCTGCAGCCAGACCCAGACACTGAAGCTGAGCACACAAAATAAAGCAAACGGGGACACAGCTGTAGAGTATCATCATGAACTCTAACTGGACAACACCTGTTTTCAGTGATATTTAAGGCTGACTGATCGCCAACTCCTGATTGGCCACCACAGCATGACATCAATTTCCCCAAAACTCTGTTTCAACTTTTTGGCCCTAGCCCCAAAGTCTGCTGAGCAAGAAAGGCTAGCATTAAGCTAACACTGGCATTGTACCTTTACCTCATTGGCTCGGTGCGATCGTATCTCTTTCAGAAACTTTGTAATCCAGGCTTGAAGTGCAGCCTCTGTTTTGGAGAGTCTGTAAAATAAATTCACATTGATTAAATCCAACACTCATTTTCTTCTGTAGTTCAGCTTTTCCATCTCGAAAACAGTTGTTGCTGTTAGCACGTTATTAGCCACCCTCTGGCAATCCCATGATGTCTGTCGACCAATCAGAGGCTGTGTTCCTGACTAGTCAACCGTTCTAGCCTTTGTTCTTGACGTGTGTGACAGCGCCGATCCATAGACATATTAATAGATCCATGCAATAATCTCAATTTGAGATTGACCCTTCAAAATAAAATTTGCAGGTTCATAATATATAATCTGGAGTTAATATGGCTGGAACATGAGCAACATACACGCCTCAATATTTTAATTAGGCCACCGTTTCTGTTTTTAGGCTGCTGCTGATACTGCTGTCAGCTATTTGTACTACTGATGATATCAAATCATGCACCCACCCTCAAAGTAGAGAGCTTTAATTGCTTTTACCAGGAGAGTGAGAGGGAGAGAGAGAGAGAGAGAGTTTGTTTACTGATGTTTACTCTTAAATTTTACTTTGTCCTTTCCTGTTAAAGAGCTGCTGTTACCTCATAATTTCATAAGGACGACTGCAGTCTGTCAGGCTCTTATGGTCCTGTCAGTTCAATTCAGTTGATGAGACGAGCACATTTTTCATCAAAATCGCAGCTTATGTAGCTTTTAAGGAAGACCGTTTAACTGAATTTGCTCTTGATGTCTTTCTATTTTCCCTCAGCGACTAACAAAGCCCAGACAGACATCTGATGTACAGCTTTTCACTGACACATCAGGCGAGGCAAGAGCTTCAATCAAAATCTGTCTAGATACATCTTACCTAGTCCTGTCAGACAATGAAAAATGGCCCTTTTTTGATCTCTGGTTTCCTTAATGTGTCTGCTAGCACTGCCTATTGTGAAAGTAACTGCATAAATGCTTCTCAGCTACCAAAAAAAAAAGGCCCACGGCCTTCAGGAATCAATGTTTAATTAATTGTCACCAACCCATGACAGATGAGAATTCAAATTAGAGGTTCTTATGCCAACATTAGCCCCTCAAAGTATGCAAATGCCAGGCAGCTCTCATTGTTTTGTTTTTTTCATGGATCTTTGAAGACATTTGAGAGGTCTTCAAAACCAAGACAGCATAGAGCAAATATGCCAGCACCACCATGGGGATTCTTGTTTGTTTGCGACGTGAAACAGCACACAGAATAAGAGACAGATGGAGGGAGCACCTATTTGCTTGCTGTTGCCTCTTTAGCACAAATTAATTCTGGGGCTGTACAGTAACAGATTTTGTAAAGGTGAGCTAGCTGACTCTGAGTAACCTGTAGGGGCTGAAGTAGACCTGAAGAAACTATCCGTCAATTGGCCGCATCTAATAGAGTGGCCCCTGTCTGAGAGATGTTCTCTCCCTGTGGCCCCTACAGTAAATTGACTCTTAATGGAACAAGAGTAAAAGCCTAAAGCCCCGCTAGTGGTGCCTAGAGGCTACAATGTCTGTTACATTTCACAAAACAAGAGTGTTGGGTGTAGTGAGCAACACACTGTACTCACATTTTTGCTCGTCTTACAGCCTCAACAGTAGAGAGGCTAAAGTTTGTCTTAAGGGTGAAATGGAGGGAGCACGGCGTGGTTATTTATATTCCTGCTTATCCTGTCATAGACTGGTAGACCCTGTCCTTCCATGCATTGAACAGGTGCGACCAGGTGTACAAATGTCACAATACCAGAAAAAAAAAAAACAATAATAAAATTCAGCCATTGTTGTTTTTCTTTGACACCTGAAATAAAAACTCCTCTGAGCCTCTAGGAAAGAAAAAAGATCAGTCAGGGGAGGATGTTGTCCCTGTCTGGAAAATAATAGTGTGCAAAAGTTCTGTTGCTGAACTTTGAATATAAGTTGAGTGAAAACAGCAATTTAAATTGACTGACATGGTGACAGACCATTAGTCTAGAAATATTTATTTAAAATGCTTGTATTTTGATGGCAGATGATGTCTGGACGGTAAAGAGTGAGAACGGTACTACCATGAGCTATGGTTACATTGCATTACCCTAAACACGTTATCCTTTACCTATTGCAAACGTTGTGGAACATAATTGGTTACACTGAAACGCCAGCTGTCTCGAACAAACATAATGTTAAAGCGATATTCCACCGTATAATGATAGTCCACTCAATATGTACTCACCCCTATGCCGATGTGAGGATGGGTGAAGATCTTCAGTTCACAAAACAATCCTGGAGTTTCAGCAGAAAACAGGGTTGCAGCTAATGGCAGTGAATGGAGACCAAATGTAAATGCAAAAAAAGAAGAAAGAACACAAAACAAACACAAAATGTCTCCATCCTGCTCGTGTGGTGTAATCCAAGTGTCCTCGAGCCGCAACATTAAAATGTAACCACAAAAGACGCCATTTACACCATGTTTTTAGCTGAAATGTCAACTGTAGCCTCCCAGGTAGCATGTAAACATGGCGCCGATGTATCGTGAGACTTCGTATATCTCTTAATGGATGCACGTGTGAAAATATAGCAAGATCAAGGCCATGTTTACATCCTAACTGCTACATGCTACAGTTGACATTTCGGCTAAAAAACATGGTGTAAATGATGTCTTTTGTGTTTAAATTTTAATGTCGCGGCTCGCAAACACTTGGATTACACCACACGAGCAGGATGGAGACATTTTGTTTGTTTGTTTGTTTTGTGTTCTTTTTTTTACATTTTATCTGTGGTCTCCATTCACTGCCATTATACTGGATTTGACTGCAACCCTGTTTTCTGCTGAAACTCCAGGATTGTTTTGTGAACTGAAGATCTTCACCCATCCTCACATCGGCATCGGGGTGAGTACATATTGAGTGGGTTATCATGTAAGGGTGGAATATCCTTTTAATGTGTATTTCAGCAAAACAAGGATAACGCATTGTTAATGTAATGTTAACTGACACCCACTCGCTTTGAATTCTTTGAATAAATCTTGATGTCTGTCTCTGAGGCGCTTCGCTGAGTTCGAAGTGTTTCCGCCTTTTGTCTGAAAAGTTTGACGCCACCATTTGCATAGTGATGTTTGCAAATTTATCATGAATCTGTTTTTCTTTTTGAAGAAGTCAAGGAAGAGCTGTTGCTGCAGCTGCACTTGTCACTATCTTCAATGAGGGGCAGTTCTTTTGTGTCAGTAGGCGTTCTTCTTCTTTAGTTGGCATTTAAGAATAGAACGCTTGTAGGTGTATATCCTGTTCCCGTCAGGTCCAGAAGAATTGCATCTCCGGTGCCTACGACACTGCAGAAAAACGAGTTGGCTACCGTCACGTTTTCAGAATTTGGGCGTCGACTTGAGTCATTTAGAGACCTGAAGGTCGGGCGGAAGCTTTGCATTCTTCCCAAAAATAAACTGTCTAAATCAGTGGTCAAACTTTTTCTGTCTACCCAAACGTCAATTGAATTTTTATCAGTTGTTAACAATAAAGCCAAAAAAGTTACAAAGGGTGCCAATACATTGTATTATGATTTCCAAGTGAAAATTGCAACTTAAACTTTACCCAGTTTTTAGAAACAAAATGTTCTCCAGCTACATTCTGTACCTCTGTTCTTCTGGGGCCCATTTCACCAAATGCGCTACATGCAATCTGTGGTTTGCAACATGATATCATTGTCTATTCTACTAAGTTTGACACATTTCACCAGTAAAACAATCCATACTTAGATTTATTTATGACGTGACAACACTATGGTTAAGGTTCGCTTTGGTTTGGGCCATAGAGGGATGTAATGGTTTGGGCTAAAGGTCCAGTGTGTAAAATTTATGAGGATTAATTAACAAGATATGGCAGAAATGGAATATAATATTCACAAGTATGTTTTGATCGGTGTATAATCACCTGAAAATAAGAATCATTGTGTTTTCATTACCTTGGAATGAGACATTTATATCTACACAGGGAGCAGGACCTCTTCCACAGAGTCCGCCATGTTGAGCCGCCATGTTTCTACAGTAGCCCAGAACGGTCAAACCAAACACCGGCTCCAGATACGGCCTGTCGTATTTTGCACAAGTTTCGTGGCCACTGTAGATTCTCCTACATGCTTGGAACATGAATTAAGAGTTTTGATGTCATTTTAGCGTATGGATTTTTAGAAATACATAATTAATTAGTGAAAAATAAAAAAAATAATAACTTTATGAGGAAATTTATGGGGCCTGTGGTAGCTTGGGGCCTGAGGGAATTGTTGACTTTTGCCTAAGTCCCCCCTTGAAACACATATGGTAGTTCCCACTGCAGCAGTAGGTGGTTGCCGTTGTTGTTGTTGTTGTTGTTTTTTTAAACAACCTTGTGGTACTTCCCACCTGACTTCTGCCTTAGTCCCCCCCTGGAAACACCTGTGGTAGTTCCCACCACAGTAGGTGGTAGGTTTTTTTGTCTGTCAGTTGGAAACGGGAAACAACAGCCATCCTGCGCTAAAGTGCAATAGTTTGTTGACTCATCCTTACACCCTGACATTCTACCAAAATGGATTTTGTTGCTCTATAATAGCATCACTTGACTTCCTCCTTTGCTCCCATCATCAGCACTGCTAGAAGGCTTTGACACCTGAACTTAAACGTGTCATTTTAGGGCTCTGGCTGAAACAATCGTTGTTCTTGGGAGGACAGTCTCTGTCCAGTTTACGCAGGATGTTTCTCTCAACAGATGAGGCTACAACTTATGTTTTAGAGCCATAGCAGTCCATTGATGTCTGGTGTAGCACCATGTGATTAACGACATGTTCAAGCTGCTAACAAAAGAACAAGCACTGGAGTCACTTTATTGCTTCTATATTTACATCATGCAGTTTCTTTCCTTTTAATAAGAGATCAGCGCCAGAATCAAACAACATGCATTAAGTAGCTTGTGGATACTGAGAGATGCTGAGGATACACCAGTTGTGTTTTCCAAATGAAAGTACAGAGAGGATACATGTTTTTTTCCCCCTGCTTTTGAAGGACAGGCTGACCAATCAACATCACCATCCTTAAAGCTGAGTTGCTATGGCAAAAAAAAAAGACAGCAGGGCAATATACATCACTCACTCTGCCTACATGCAGCATAGGCCTTTATGTAAAATAGCCATTAAAATAAGATCCACACAAAGGACGCATCTCAGAGCTTCTGCCAGTATGACAAACTTGACATCTATTCAAGCTGGTGGTTGAAATTCCCATTCTAGGCTTTGAATATTCAACACAGACCTGTCTGCATTCATTTTTTCCTCTTCAATTTTCAGCCTGATGTTTCAAAGAAGGATTAAAAGGTAGATTTGATAGGGTCGACATTTTTCAGTCAAATCCAATTTTGCCGTACAAAACAAATTCATTATTTTTCTTCAGTTCAGTTTGCCACACTAAATTCCTATATCGGCCTACTTGAGTATGTTTTACTGGTAAGATTCACATTTTGATGCCTTTCTTTATTATCTGCGATGTGAAAACATCAGATTTTCACAAAGTCAGAGAAATTAAAACTGTGCATCCTCCTATAAAACAGTGGAAAGATAACCCAAGACGAGTTTTATTTTTTAGTTTGAATTAAGCTGTTTTGCAAAAGGACTCTGGTGAGTATGAAGGGAGCAATAAAACAGCTGTTTCTAGTTAAACAAAACATATCCTAGTGTAGCGAGCCTTTCTATAATGTTGTCAGACAGTTATAGTAACGGTCTGAGTGAAGCCCTGGTGAAGAGGCTGACAGCGTGCTTCAGTCACCTGTGCTCCATTTCTATCTCTTCCATAACAGTTTATTTTGTGGTTTGTGGTCATTTTGAGTTTATAATGTTTCATCCTGCAGTTCTGTTGCATTACTCTGTGTCTCTGTGTACAATGATGCAGCTATAAACAGGAGCTGTAACTTATTTACCAACCACTCGTTTCTCCTACTCTTACCAGGTAACCACCAGTAAATAAATAAGTGCACCAGCTAAGTGCAAATTTATTTCACACATTCTTGAAAACCCTTCAAATAATATATAATAAAAAAATAATATATGTATAAATCCTTACAGAATAAATTTCCACCACTTTTTTTTTGTTATGACATTATTTGTCCAAATCCCAATGGGTGATTAATGATTCCCATTATTTAATTCGTCATTGCAATGTTCTCCCTGTGCTTTTATATCTCTGTAAACAATGCCATCTCCACAAACAAAAACACTGAACAGTAATTATCTGGATGTGTGTCAGAGATTATCTAATATTTAATGTTATTGCTAGGTAAATGTGGGATCCAGACAGGACTCAGGGGCACGTTTGCAGCAAGTCTTGCCTTGAATGTCGGGTGCTGTAAGTGATGCACTCCAATAAGGAGTTCAGTGCTCTCCTATTAAAAAGGCCAACAGTTTTGAATACAAATTTCAGAGGCTTTTCCCAGTGGCTCTTGGCAGTTCGGATTGGGAAGGACATCCAATTATTAACGCCCTCTTCTTGCAGTTCCATTTCAGCTCGGTTTCAGCTGGGGACTGGCACGCGAGTCATGTGTCAGTTCAGGAGTTCTTCATCGACCATTGAGGGCGAAACCTTTGAATCAATTCTGAATGCTTGATAAATGAGCGCCACTTGATCTGATGCTGCAGAGGAGATGCGCCACATTTTAGTGGCTCGACTGATTCACATGTGTAAGAGCGTCTCAAAAAAAATGTATTTGATTGTGCAGCACTTGTCGATTACTCATCTCATGAGAATTTGCAGTGACCTCAGCGACTCATTCTAGTTACTTTCAAAGCTGTTAACTTTGTGTGTGTGGGAGGGTTGTAGATGCAGGCAGGCTACTTTTTGCATGCGGATTTGTATTGGACTTCATGTTTATGTCTTGTTAACTGTAAATGTTACGGACAAAAAGCACAAGATTGGATGTTTTGTGTTTTAAGGGATGCCTGTGTGTGATAAAAATAGAGATATGGATGAAAGCTGGATACCTCCATATAGAGATGTTGTTTTGTTTCCTATAGAGTTGTCTGTTTTACCTTCTGTATGTTTTTCCTCACTGCCTTTTTGGATCAATTGTATAGCTCTTAATCTTAATCTATACTAGAAAGCAGACGTGCAATCATACAGTATTACCTCAGTTTGATGTCAGTATGAGCATGTGGTAGAAAAGTGGTCTGGAAACCCACTGGCTCGATAGCGAATCCTCTGGATTTACTCTGGTAGCGTTGGCAAGATAAGTTTCATTACACACAGCATTGTGTATGTTTTTGCTGCTCACTATCGCCAATTTATGTTACACATCTGCTGATTAACTACAGCAAATCCAATTTATACAACAGAAACATGCTCAAATCAGCATGACAGCACACCGTGTTCATCACTCCAGCCAGAAGGAGGTTGTTTGTTTGAGGTTTTTATTCATGAAAATAAATCACAAACCACAGTGGGCCTATATAGACTCTGAGCTCCAGGCTATTTTAAGTAATATTCATAGAGTAATTAAAGAAGTTTGCGGGCCTAGTAGCTAAATCTGTCCGTGGATATGCAGATAGTTCTGAGCTAGTTAAGCAGTTTTGTGTGGTATTTATTCAGTTTGTGAAATGCCACGATCTCTAGAAAGCATTAATGTTAGCTCAAGTCGCCTGCTGGCTCAGCAGGGACTAGAAATACATCCTTACTAAGGGTCGGTCTGCTTGCTGGCATAGTTAACTACTGTAGGTTTCACTGCAAAGGACTTCTACTGATGTGACAGATGGTTTTCCAGTTATTAGACAGACCCCGTGTGTTTCCAGGGAAACAGAGATAACCCTAGCGAAAAGTTTAAGAGCCAATTGCCACACAATATGAAGACGTGTGATGATTATGATCTTTTATTCTCTTGGTGACCCTTTGTATAATTTTAACAGTGATGCGATCAGGGCCGAGGTGCTAGTCCACATCCGTTGTGCTTATAATGATGCACCCTTGAGTGTAATATTGTTTAATTACATATAGATCTTCTTTTTCCAATGGCTGATGTGGGCTAAACTCAGTCAGAAAATCCAAGCTAATATCCAAACTAATAACCTAAAACAATTAGGCATTAGATAAAATTAGATTAGGAAAAGAGTTGTGGCTTAATGGGCCTTTTTTTGTAAGTTGGCTGCCTGACATCAACAGTAATTTAACATCTGATCAGAAAGGGCTGGGTTGTTCAGTGTTGGATTTACAAGACGCACCCATTAACGGGCTTCCTCTTGTCTTTTTTAAAATTAAACTAATCATCCAATATTGCCATGATCATTTTAGAGGAAATCTGTAATTGGTTTATTAAATTGTGGCTGATTGTAGAGTGAAGTATTGTGTAATTATCTTGCTATGAACTTGGTTTTAAGTTTAAATTTTAAGTAGAATTGAATATGTACAGGCAATAGTGTGAGTTAAAATAAATGACAGGAATATACAGAAATATAACAAGCTTTGTATGTTTCCTTCATCTCCAAAGTTTGACGACATACCCTGGACAAGATACAGTAACAAGTGTTGCATGCTCCTGTTAACCTGGTGGTGACTCACATTTATAAAAACACACAAAATTCATTACTTATCTGTAAGGCTGTGACAGTTTGTGTATTTGTGCAGAACTCTCACAGTCTGGGTGTCATGGTTCAGTCCATGCAGCCTCATGCAGACTACATGGTATGAAGACTGAAGCAGGTAATGCAAAACCAAAGTTTTCAAGTGCGACTTCCAGCCAGAAACTTTTATAGCAACACATGCTGAGGTTATATGGTGCGTGCAAAACGCAGGCGCTCGAATACTGGCCTGCATCCTTTAAATTAGTTGTTAGGATTTTGGTTTCTGGTCAGCTGCAACACCAACAGAGAGAGAGTAGTGGATTAGGTAAGGACGACGTGGCTGTTAAAGCACATTTTATGGACCAGCTTATATGAAAAGAAACAAATCTTTATGCATTTGGATGTTTGTACTGAACTGTGACTTGTGTACAGTTACAGCAGAGACACACAGCACGTGGAAGCACTACGAAGGGCTGCCCGATTCCACTCGGCGCCCAAGTTAATCATTTGGGCTGAAGACACAGAGCGTGGCGCAGCACCAAGCTCCATGGCTGGCTTGCAATCTGCAGCAATAGTTTTGGCATGTTCGACTTCTTCCACGCTCTGTGGGTGAATCTGTCGTGAAAACACACAATCTAACATAAACAATATAAATGATATATTATAGATTTATATAAATGATCTGATTGTGATAAATTATGAAATATGCTTCTATGATTTCCAATGTTCTCCCTGCTCCCTGCTGTTCTCCTGAAGTTTCAGTTCCCCTGGTTTTTCCTCCACATGATAAAATATGACAATCTGCCATCCACTGTATTTATTTGAAATAGCATCAGTGCTGTTTGTGGTTGTTTTTTTTTTTAATTATTTACTTATTTGACATATTTGTCAGTTGTTTCTACAGAGAGGGAGAGACATGAGTGGCAGACAGGCAGGAGGGAAGGAAGGAGGGAGGGTCTGCTTTTTACCCAGGAACACATAAAAAAGCTTTAAATTCATGAGGTTATTAAAGAAATCAGCTCTATCTGTGATTAGAAAACAGCAGAGGAGCTGAATCCCAACACTGAGAAGTGCAGCCAGGGTGCTGTTCACTCCAGAACTGATATATCACAGTGCTCCGCAGCTCTTCAGTGTGTAATATGTTTCTGTTGTTAGACTCCTATAATCAGTTGTCTGATAGAATATTTAAGCTTTTAGCAAGAAAATAGTTTTCACCCTCCTTTGCAGATTAGGAACTAGCCTGTCCACTTGGAGATGGCCAGTCTGCAGAATTTCAGATAGTCATTGTCATTATTATACAAACAAAAACAAACAGGTTATGTTGCAATGTAAAATTAGTTATTTATGTAAAGTTTTAATGCGTGTGACAGTATCAGGTTAAGAGAACATACTGTACATGCAAATTTTAGAAAACATAAAAATCATTTTAGCCAACAAGCAGATTTTTAAGCAAAAATTGGATCTCATTGAGATGTAAGCTTGTGACTCATAGATATACTCATTTACTCCATTGCATTAATATTACAAGCTGTTGCGAGGTATCGTAATCTGACTCCAGGTCAATACCAATTCAGTGACCAATTCAAGTCTGAATTCATTATAGTGGAAAATGACTAAAATGGTCACGTCTGCCTGGGTCAAATCAATCACTACAAACAAGTGATTATTAAAATCATTTTTTTCCCTCTCTCTTTATTTCTCATGCAGATTACTATCTAATTTATATCTGTACAATTAGCACATGAATATAAAGTAATCAGCATGGACTGTTTTAAAATACAGTAGGCTACAGCTGTTTCAAACGCTGTGTCAGCCTCAGCCCCCGTGCGGTAAACAGCTGACAGGCACAGCTGACACAGCGCTGTGGAGACCTGTCTGGCTATTACAGGACTACTTAAACACAATGTTCTCTCTGTTTTTTAAATTGCTCAAACCAGCATATGGAAACTTTGAAAATGTTTCTCCCAGGCTTGCTGCCAATTCTTCTGCCTTCTCCCCTCAGCAAGGGCATGCTCAAAGGGGCATACGTGACCGGGAATTATCAATCCACTTGACGAGGGCGGCTTCAATCGCAGGTGCTTTCCAGCGCACGTTTGTTTTCCGCCTCCATCACTAGAAGTCTGCGTCTTGATGTCGGAATACACTACACAAGGTAGCCTGAGGAATTGTTTTTGCTGTCGCTTCTCATTGGCTTGTTTTTGGCAGTTTGTCATAAGCTTCAAGGAGACTATGTTTTTTTTTTATTGAGAGCAAATAATTTCTTTTTCCTGTCATGCTTTCAATGTGCACACAGCAAACGGCGGCAGAAGCAGACAAATTATCACAAGGCATGAAAGTAAAGTTTGAAAAATAGAATTATTCTACCGTAGTTTTAAAATTGGGTTCCATATGGTGTTTTTGTATGAAATGAACACTGTTAGCAGACTTCTTCATTACTAAGAGAATTGTTTAAACAGCATGTGTATAGGAAGGATTCTGTCCCAAGCTTTTTGATCCACTGTATTTTGCTGAATTGCACTACTGGAGAGAAGAACTTCATGCATAAGAACATATTATTAACACTTTATTAAGCATGATTTCTTATGTGTACTTAACTCTGGCCTGTGTCTTGCAATGCAGTAATTCAAATTACCTGCTTGAGGAGAGTAAAATCTTCTCTTACTGTATTTTCTTACTATATTTTGTTCAATTTTAATGACAATTCTGTATTATTCCACACAATAACTGCTTCCTTTAAACTTTTACATTTTATCAAGTGAAACTTTAAAAAAGACAACTTAAGTTATTTAAAGCGTCACACATACGCTGCTGTCGTAAATATCGACAGCTGTACACGTACATTTGTTATGATCAGTTGTTATGATTACATTATTTATAATCAAAATCTGGCAAGTCAGCTAACACAGCCAAACATCAAGTAAATGCACCAAGACAGGATATAGTAAACCAGATAATATTACTTACTAGTCCAACAGCAAGAAAGGCAGCTCTGTCTAGCATTGTGTTTTTTGTCACAAAGCTCTCGCCAACAACACCCAGTCCCGGTCACTCTCTCTGTTTCTCTTCTTGGCTTCCTCCGTGAGCGTCCTCTTCAGTCTCTTCGGCTCTGCCATGACGTCTATAGAGGCTGAGCCCGGTTACGTTGCCTGCTTAGTCAGCCTCGGTCCTGGCATGACACCGGCACCTCTCCTTGCCAGCATCCCCTCCCGCCACCTCGGGCCTGAAAACCTCTTCTGCCCGGCAGTCGAAAGCTCCACCAACACTCCCCCCTGTGCTCTGAGCTCTCAATATGGGAAGTACAGCTAGACTAACTAGCTAACAGCAGCTACATATAGCAGAAGTATACTTAACTGTCCATCAAGAAACTGTGTAAATCACAGAGTTGAGGCAGAACAGCATTTTCTCCATAAAATGCAATCCAGCATCCAAAATTTACAAGTCAATGTGGCATCACAGTGATTTTGAAGCTTTTATTTTAAGGTAGAATAGGTCCATAATGTTGCTTTAAAGGAGCAATATGTAAGACTCTAGCATTCCTGCACTTACAGTCCTACATTTTTAGTTGATCAGATATTTAAAACTGTCAATCAGTGTAAAGCTAATTTAACCGTTAACATCTACTCCCTCTAAAAGATTACTACTTTCGGCAAACATTCAGCATGAATTATAACATGTCAATAAATGTGAAACAGGCAAACAAAAACAGTTGTGCAGCGCAGAATGTAAACTTCAAGGGAGAACGTGCTGGCTGCAGCATTGTTGTCAGTGTTTCAAGTTAATCTCTGATTACATATCATGGTCATTTTATGATTTAGTACAGTAAATATATAACATATTCCCATTTAATACATTAATCCAGGGTGTTAGTGGTAGAGCTAAATTTGAAGAAGAAGAAAAAAAACAAGCAGCATTGCAGCATGTTGTTTATATTTGCAGGCCCTTACTAACAGTGATATCTCACCCAAGCTGGGAGTATTAGAAATCTTCAGAAATCCAACCACCTGCTTACAAACAGTTACTTGGAAAGTCACCACTTCAAGACGAGGGACTAAAGGGAAAAAATGCCTATGATCTGACTAAAAAAGAAGAATTTGTAAAAGCACACAGAAGGAAGCGTGACCCTGTCGAGCTCGTCTTAACAACAAGTATTATTTCAGAAAAGCAAACCGTGACTTTACATTTGAAAATGAAAACAAAAACATTCCGACACACATCACGTAAATGATTCGGCCCCCTTTTTCATCTCGTTTTCTGTGTATATTATCAGCTGCCCGTGGTGAGCCGAGCAAAGGCTAATGGACGGGCGTTTGTTCCTGGACTCAATACCTGCTGAAAAAATGAGATTTGAAAGCCGGTAATCTCAACACCTGATAACATAATTCAATTGGTAATTTGTATTCAACCTCTGCAGCTATGTCATTCTCAAACATATTTCCCTTCTAAACCTGCAGGCTGCTGCACTCCACGCCTTTTCTCTCACCTTGCAGGTTTTAATCGCTCATCTGTTTCCAACAGTGGAGAGCATGCAGCGTGAGTCAGCAGCGTATCAAAAGAAAACTCAGTAATTTAATTTACCATTACTGAAGGTTTTGTCCTTTTTTTTCTATGAACATGTTACTAAAACATGCTGCAAAGTACACTTCTCTCACACACAGATCCACCTAGAACAGAAACAGTGCCAAGAAACCACTCATTTTCTTTTTTTTTTATTGCCCATTTCCTATCCTGCATTAGTACATTTTTCAACATCACTCTAATTAAAACATTCCTTACCAGAATGATGGTGCGACCTCGGTCAGCACAACCTTGATCAGCACCAAACAACTACAAGCAGATTTACTGAAAAAGATGGGTCCCTTTCCAAGTAAACTCTTAATGCTTCCTGTTGATGCTTTCAAGGACAACCTGACACATCAGAGTTGCGTTGCACGGCAACCCTTTCAATCCAAGAAACATCTAATTCTTTTCCTCGTAGCGCTGATGTTTGCTTGTTGTCTGCATAAAACAGAACAAGACTGCAGTTTGGGTGTTGAAAGAGGACAAACCATTAAAGGATGCCGAAAATTGCATTTCCACATAAACAATGTTTTTCACATGGGCCTCCTATTAGTTTATCCATTTGCTTCATTGCCTCCACCCAGTCCGTTTACACTAAGGTGCCCTCGTTACAGGCTAACTCTTGTGGAAATAAGTGAACATTGGCAGAGGATATTAGCTCCTGCTGCTTTGAGGAACCATGCATGAGGTGCACTTAAATCAAATTCGTGTGGCTGATTATGTCGGCATTTTGTAAGGCATGAGGTTTTAAATTAAGAAAAATGTTAGTAATGATACTCGAAACTGCTCTTTCCATACACATACAAGTATAAGTATAAGGCTATAAATATGTGAGTATGTGTGTGCAACCAGGTCTCTCCATACAATTAACACAATTTCACACTTTCATACACCAGTCCTTTCAATTAACTTCTGTGGAGAGCAATTCCATCGTCAGGTGACCTTTGTCGTCATGGTAACAAACCATCCATACTGTATGTTGACTCTATTAATACTACGTCACCTGACAGTGGGATGGACGAGCACATGCAATGCACACAATTTGAAAGTCTAAAGTCATGTTGTTTGTATGCAGATTGAATGGGCTGGTGTG
>JAJHUR010087003.1:0-42651 GCA_027495735.1 Lutjanus campechanus
TGGTCATTGACTTGAGAACATTTGGGAACCCCTGTGTTATGACCCAGGTCACAATGTGTGATATTGTAGAGCAGTATGTTTGTTCCTGTTTTCCCCCTCCTTTCCGGAGGATGGTGCCGTTTCCCCAGCGTGGATGTTGGCTGATGATTGGGTCGGATGCTGAGGCCGCCTCCTTTAAAATGGCACCTGTCTGCATCAGCGTCGCTCCTCTTTTTCCCAACTCCCAACCAGACCGTGCCACGCCGTCCGCCAGTCCGATCGTGTTGTGCTGACTTGTGAACCCCGATGTTGTGATTAACTTGATGCCTGTTGTAAAATGTAGATATCTTCTAAAAGAAACAGAGCAGTCCTGGTAGTTGTAGGGGTGGGAAGCCCGTTTATTTTTACACTCCTTTTTTTCTCCTGTTTATGTTTATGGAGTCAGGTAAGATACCAGTATTTCTTTTAGTTTGATTACAGGGAAGTTAGTTAATTTAACCCCAGGTTGTTTTGTTTGTTATTTTGGGCCACGCTCACCCTGACCCCAAATCTACCATGTTTTATACAAGTGTTGAATAAATTGCTCTTTGTTGGACTGCATCTGTCGTGGCACTGGTCATCCTTGGGAGTGGGGAAAGGGGGGAGTCACTTTTGCGTTGTGCTCAGGTTTTCCCCCGAACCGGGTATAACACCTGTAATAAGCTGTTTGCACAGACAATATATACTGTACAGCCATTTCTTCTGTTGGGGACAGTTGAGTTTAAGGTACCAGTGAGACATGAAGTACAATCCAGGAAGTCCAACTGGAGCAATAGATTAATACACTTAAAAGCTTATCAGACATCTAAACACTGCACAGGGAAGCTGTCATGGCGGCAAGTATTTCATCTTTCATGACAAAGATTGTGAGGTAAACAGTAGAGATCCAGTGCTCTCTAGGGTGCCCTTTTTAATTTTTGTTGCTCCTGACTAGTGTTAATTTTATCAGCCATTTTTAAATTTAGTCTCAGTTTTAGTAG
Source organism: Lutjanus campechanus (assembly GCA_027495735.1). NCBI lineage: Eukaryota > Metazoa > Chordata > Actinopteri > Lutjaniformes > Lutjanidae > Lutjanus > Lutjanus campechanus. Next base: position 999 of record JAJHUR010087003.1, read on the forward strand.
TCAACCTCATCCCGTTTTTATTTAGTCAAGTTTTAGTCGACTATAAGTCGAGCATTTTAGTCTTTATTTTAGTCTAAGAAAACATCATTTTATTCGTCTAGTTTTAGTCAACAAAAACTTTGAACATTTTAGTCTAGTTTTAGTCAGGACAATCATTTTACCCTTTTACTATTTTTGTCAGCAGATAATATTGAACATTTCCATCTGATCTAAATTTATTTCACATAAGTGCTTTCTAGCAAGCTAGTTCACATGGTATATACAGGTACAGTATTTAAGGTGAAACAAGGCAGAGCTTGCTAGAACTACTGTAAGAAAACTGTATGTTTTTAACTTGCAAATTAACTGAACAGGAATGAATTTTGAGGGTTTTTTCTCCACTTCAATGTAGCGAAAATATGTCCATATATCACGTCTTCTCTTTCTCCTGGGCCCCGTGCAAAGCATGTCCATTAATGTTTTACTTTTAACCTTACGCCGTGAATCCACCTCCTGTCTGTCCCATGTGTTTGTGCACTCTGTGCCCGCTGCAGATTTGAAAGGGGGTGTGTCACTGTGTGTGAGTGGCTGAAGAGCCGAGGAGGAGGAGGAGGCGGCGGAGGAGACGTGACAAAATCATATCATATAATAATATAATATAATTTTCGTCTCGTCTTTGTTCGTGAACTAAAATGTCCATAGATTTTAGCCCAGTCTTTATTTAGTGAACTACATTTTCGTCTCGTCTTTATTAGTCCACGAAAATGCATACTGATTTAGTCCCAGTTATTGTTTATTAACGGGGGATTTAGTCTCGTCTAGTCTAGTTTTCGTCTGGTGAAAAATGTGCGTTGACGAAAATATTTTCGTTTAGTTTTCGTTAACAAAATTAACACTACTCCTGACCCACAGACTGCCTGAGTGTGTCACTGGCTGTGTATGTCCTTTTTTTTTTACTCTTTTCTCTTGTTTTCCTTTTTGTTTTCTCTTTTCTACACTGTGAGGCATAATCTTTGTTTTTTACTGTAATGATGTTTGGACTAGGGTGTGATTTTTTTCACTTCCTTAGCAAGAGAGCATCTTTCACACTGGCATTTTTGAACAGAATTGTGTCTCTGTGTGAATGATTTCTTGATTTGTTTAGTCTGGCTCGGGTGGTAAAGCATGTCCTTAGAAAAGATTGGTCAATTGAAACAGCAGCGGTCGAGATACCCTGTCGCCCGAGAATGTCCAATCTTTCTGAATATAGAAGATAAATTCGTCGTCCCCAGGACCAATCTGAGATAACTCTGATGACATCATGAGGGGATCTTGCTGAGTCAGTCGTCCTCTGTGATGCTGGATTGACTGCCAGCCGTGTGAACAGCCTCCCCGCAGCACCACATGGCACACACTCATCATTGGTCTTTCTCTGCCTCTAACACGCTCTTTTCTGCACCGTTCCTCTGCACACTGGGCTCTGTTCCCTCGTGTTTAAAGGCCCTCCTGTTTTCTAACAGGCACTTCACCTGGAGCTGTTTTAGAAGTGCCTCAGCAACGATATTTTAATAATCACTGAGTTTAGTGAATGAATGCCTGTAATAGCGCTTCTCAAACTGGACTCCAGACACCATGAGAGGACCCTGAGGGGATTCCAAATGCTCCCATGGTGAAAAGGGGATTTATGAATTTCAATTTTTGCCTACTTGGATTCATTTGAACACAATTAAAGAATGATTTCACTCTCTCAGTGCTGACAGAATTCATGGTCAGATGGTGGTCTGTCTGGACAATGTCTCTATTTGAAGTAAATGGGTACTCTGGGACTGAATGCTCACTTATATGCTGTATCAATGTGTAGTGGGCATGTTAGTTTGTGGCCACAAGAGGGAGACACAGCTCTACTGTTCCTCAGTGTGAGTGCTGCTGAGAGGTTCACGATCAGAGGGGCTTTAACTGCCAAGTGACTGTAGACCTGGCAGTTTCCCAGCCAGAGCATATTAATACAATGTAGGGGGACAGCTTGATCTACTGACAACCTTACACTTGTACATTACACACTGACACACATTGAACAAGGCACCAGCAGTCTCAGGCTGTTTGGGATACAGTGGTGATGAAATTAAAAGGGCACCACTGCACAGAAAGTGCATGATGCATTTATGGTGAAACAATTCCAATCCCTGGTTTCATGTTGTTTTGTTATGTGTCTTAAAGTATGGCAACTACTACACCTCTCTAATTAAAACACACAGGGAACTATTAACTTTTAATTACTATCCGCTGCACCCGAGAAGGCACTTGGCCTTCTTTTTTCCAGCCTAGAGGGCATTCATCACTTTTTCTTCAACAGAAGGGCACCTGATCAAGTTTTTTTTAGCACTGAAGGGCACCCATAGAGGGCGCTTCACTACTTTTTCATTTAGGCACCCTAGAGGGCACTTCACCCCATTTTCTCCACAGGAACAGCAACCTAGAGGTGCTTCATTACGTTTTCTCCATAGGAAGGGCACCCTAGGGGTACTTTTCCATGTTCTCTCCACTGGAAAGGCACCCTAGAGGGTACTTCACCCCATTTTCTCCAATGGAATGGCATCCTAGTGGGAACTTCACCACCTTTTCCCCACTAGAAGGGCACCCTAGAGGGAATTTTTTTTTTACCCAAATTTTTCCACTGGCCAGGCACCTCACCACTTTTTTCCACTAGAATGCACCCTGGAGGGCACTTAAACCCATTTTCTCTACTGGAAGGGCACCCTAGTGGGCACTTCGCACAGTGTCTTGGGCAGTGGGTCATTCTAGAGGGCACTTTATCATGTTTTATCTACCACAGAGACATCCAACAGGGCACTTTCATGGCATTTTTTCAAATATGCCAATTAACTGCTTCCCCCCGAGTCCAGCAGTGGAACAAGGACATATTAGAAACCACTGAGCAGTGGACTCCCTTCTCTACAACAGGGCCCAACACACAAGCATGAAATGTCCGAAACACTTTTAACACAACATATTGACACTGAGTGTTCAATATAGAAGTTAATGGTGGTTGTGATGAGCTTTTTCCAGCTGAATGTGTTTGGCTTCAGCTTAGAAATCACTAAACATTTATTGGAGATCCTTTAGCTGCTATACATAGTCTTTGGCAAACGTTTGTTGACTAGCTGTGGTATATAGGCAGTAGGCAATTTGTAAGGGGGATGATGGGGGGTATCATCCATCCTCCACATCCCCTAGTGGCAGATAACTATAACTGTGGTCACTCACAGACCCTATGAGGTGCACTCAGAACATTCTGTTCACAGAAGCATGTTAAGTTTTTATATGAAATGTTTTGTTTGTGTCTTGAATGATTTGCAGGTATTTTTTGAGTGTTGCAGTGCAGAGCAGCAAAACAAGGGAGAATAACTGAGGTGTCAGGACGCAGTTGCATGGATGCATGTATGGGGGGCAGTGTTGAGCTTAGTTTGTCAGGCATCCTTGTTAAACAGTCAGGGGGTGGACACAATAAAAGAAACACCTATGTGTAAGGTCTTGCAATCCAGCACAGCAGCCCTGCAATAACCCCTACCTTCACACTGAGTCAGAGGGGTCCATTCAAGCCTGTGGCCATTTAAAAAAGTTTTTTTTTTTAACTTTCCATCATTAGCTGTTCCCTCATCAAATGATGTGTCTTACCAAATAGTAACCATTATAATTTCAAAGAGCTAATACGAATTACAGGGATTTGTATTGAACTAAGTTGCACAGGTGTTGCTGTTGCTGTGTCCGTCCCCCGTGTCTCCATATGAAATGTGAGCTGCTGACTGCTGTGAAATGAGGACTTTTGAGATTTGACTTGGCCTGCTGAGACTTGACTCACTGCAGACTTTATTGCCTAAAGGTTTTTACTTGGTAAAATCTCAGAACAGCTCGCCTGGCTTGAACATTTATTAGATCTAGACATTGAAAGGACTTTAAAAAAATCTATGTTCACACAGCTTTGAAGGTAAAATGTTCAGACATCATTTCAGTGGTTGGCATTCAAAACATTTTGGACTCAGATTTGCAGTTTACTTCTAATGGTTATGACTTGTCTGACTGACGTAACAATTGACTCGGACCCATCTTGAAAGACTTCAAGGGATAGTTTTCCCTAAAATCAAAGTGAGTTGCATAGTATAGGAGATACAGGCTGTAGAGCTGTCTGCTTTCTCTCTACTATAATGAAACCAGATGACCCTTGTCTTATGGTGCTCAAAGCGCCAAAAAAATACATTTGAAATCTCAACAGCAATGTCTCTTTCCATAAATCATGACCTGGTTGCTCAAGATAATCTACACACTTTGTGGGGAGCAGTTTCAGGAAGTAGGAACTACTTTCTTCCTGCTGAACTACACCAGTCAACCCAATCACTGTGCAGAGGAAAGTGTGCATCTTCTCATGGATGAGAGGTTACAGCTAAAGGAGGACGCCATTAATGTTTACATCCTGTGCTGTCACAAGCATGATCAAATACTTTAAACTCAAAGTTAAACTCCACTTATTTTCCAGATCAAAGTGTGTTGGGGGTTCTGCTGTGTGTGAAAAAAGTTGTATAAAGACTTTAATGTATCCAGAGGGAGCTATGTGAAGTCTGATAAATGTCCTCAAGTGATGTCACTTAATTCACCTTCTGTTTAAAAATGTTTGAAAAATCTGTAGCCCACTGCTCATCTCTGCTGCAGGCCAGATGCTCCAGGCTACATCAGCTGCTACTAGCATAACACACCAGAATCTGTACAGACAAGTTAATTGAGTTGCATTGTCCGTTGTGTAGGTGCCAGGTTTTGAAATAAAGCAGATAATGTCTCTGCTGCATCAATTTCGATCCTTTCTTTTAAATTGACTGACCTAATCGAATGTGGCAATGCCATAGGAGTGCAATGCTACATCTCCGGAGTACTGTAGCTGGCTGACTTTGTCTTTGGCTTCTCTTCAAAAGAGGTTTATCCAATGCCAAAAAGTCCAGAACATTTAGAGCCCTTTCACACCTACCTTGTTTGTTCTGGACTTTTAAACTTTTCAGTTTTATCCAAACCAAAACTACAGATGTGAAACTTCCATCAGACCACAGTCCAGAGCCAAGTCTTGGTTTGACCAAAACCTTTGGTCTAGATCAAGCGGAACCATAGTTCATTTCATTTCTAGCGTGATAACACTTTTTTTCTTTTTTTTTTTCTTTTTGGATGGTTCAGACTTTTGGTCCAATTACAAGAAGTCCTTCTTCCTCTGCAATGACAGTTGAGCAAGCTTGCTAGGTTGTAGAACCTCGGTCGTCTCTCTCCTTTCCTGTTTCCTGTACTTAAATATACCATGTGTGTTTTATTAACATTAGCTACCTTAAGATGTGACTATATGACCCCTAGCAACATCTTTTAACTATCTTCAGAGTTTTGTTTTCTTTTCAACATAGACGAGGTGAGAACAAAGCATATCAAAGTACAGTAAAGAGGAACAAAGTTGACCAAGGTTGTTCCCAGTACAAAGCTTGCTTAACTGTTATTAGAGCACAGAGCAAAAAGGGGCAGGATTTACACCGAGTCATCCGCAATGTGAAACCGAACATAACCTTGGCTCTGACCTTCACTCACACTTTCAGGTGTAATAAGGCCCTCAGTCAGGACTATGAAAATGAGTTCTTTTGTCCTTGAATAATAGGACATTATGTCCATATTGTCATATTGACTTGAGTTGAGTTGCCACTGTTGTTCTGTTCAGTATGCTAACATGACCGCTAACAGACTGTCTTTCTGTCTTTTCTTTCCATGTCCAACTACGACTCCGTCACGCCGCCTCAACAGGTAAGACTTTTAGTTTCTCTTTGTTTTTCTTTGTAACTGCAGCTGGTTATCTGATGTTTTTTTTGGACTATAATTGTTTTCTGCCCAGGTGCTCAGACCCTGGTGCATGCTGGGGGAGAAATTGTGGCTTTGTTTGCGGTAGAGCTGCTGCTTTTATTTAGTTTTTTGGATTCAAGTCACATTTGTGTGAGAGTGTGTGGCAGTGTGCTGCTGCTCTGACTGTGTGCGTGTGTGTGTTTGAAGCTCGCGGCCTGGGTCTGTAACTAAAGGGATATTCTTCCCAGTTTATTTATTGCATTAGTCATGAACTTGAGCTGCCCCACCACCACCACCCCCTAACCCCCCTCTTCCTCTGTGACATAATCCATCTCTGTCTGTTGGTCTAAGCCTCCTGAATGTCACGCTGCATCTCTGCTGTCACATCTCAAGGTTCCCCATCACTTATTTAAATAAACCCGAGCTGTGTACACTTTCTTGGATAGATTGTGTGTTTGTGTGGGTGTTTTCTTGTGTGTGTGTTTGGATTGTCTCAGATTTGATGGGGCTGATGGGAGGACGGCTTGATGGACGAATGAGGAGATGGATGAGCGGGTGGATTCGCCCTGGCAGTTTTTCTCCTCTTCCCGCTCCCTCCATCACCAGAGCATATGCCACTCTCTTCTTTTTTCTTTGTTTATCTCTCCATCTTACTGATTCTTCTCTCTGTTTGGTATGCAAACTGTGTGTGTGTGTGTGTGTGTGTGTGTGTGTGTGTGTGTGTGTGTGCACGTGGGTCTGTCCGTGTGTGCTTGCGGCATGTATGTACGTGTGTGTACAGATATGGTATGTGTGGAGATGGGTAACCATGACAACAGCAGCCTGAAGTGTGAGCGCTCGTGGCAGCACAGCACAGTGCCCTCTCTCTTCCTGTCTCCTCTCTCCACAGATACCACAGAGATAGCACTTCTCTTCCTCTTCCTCTCCATACGTACGCTATCTCCTCATATCTCGTTTCCATATAGAAATCGTGCAGCGAGAAGTGGTGCACACTCAAAGTCAAAGTAGTCTTTTGAAGTTCACATTTGCTGTATATCTGTTGGTTTAAGATGCAGAGGAGTAACAACCACAACGAATAATGAGCTAATGCCTTCCTCAGCATGCAGAATCAATGACTGTCACAGCCTGGCTTCTTCTAAAGAGTGACTTAACACCAGACAGTGGACTAGTTTCACTCTCTCGTCTCTTTGACTTTTCCATTGGCACTTTTGGCCGTGCCAAGTCAAACCATGCCCCGTGCATTTGCATTTCCAATACCAGTTATAACACGATGAGTCTCACCCAAGATGAACTATCTCCCGAGCACACCTGACCTGCCTCCTGCAGGTTGCAGTGATGTCTCGTATACCTTGGCCAACTTGTGACAACCCTCTTTAATTTCAAATTTCAAACAAGCGTGTGTTGCGAGGCATGTGCAGGAGAGAGTTTTTAAAGTATCTGTGTGTTCAACTCTCAGTACTTTTGTAGCTTCAAACTGAATCTCTGTGATTTGAAGTTTAGTTTCTCTCCTGCGCTGCTGTTTGTACTTTCAGGTATTTTCTTTATTTTATTGTTTCATGTTCACTTTCAGCTGATAGGAGTCATGTCAATTTACTGCTGATGAAAACCCAACATTTCCTGATTTTGCTGTTTCATAATGAAAGGTTTTAAAGGAGAAAACTGTAATATATTCACTGTAGTAAATCATAAAATGACTATGATGTGTCATCAAACATGTTAAGTTGAGACACAGCCACAGTGTCCCCCTTTGAAATTTCCATTCCATTCTGTTTCAGCATTAATCAGAGTTCAAATGAAAGCAGAATTTTTGCTAAATGTATTAGTGCAAATGTTAATGGAGTTTGGCAGCAGTGAGACAGGCAGCCACTTAACTCATTGTCCAGTGTGTGTTATTTTAGAGCAGTGGGCTTTGTTTTCAGCATAACGGGTTGAACTTTACAATGACAGACTACTGACACTTATAAACAGCTGATCAACTTGCAGTGGAGGACTCGCCGCTGCTTGTAATTGTCTTTTTATGAGGTTCCACACATCCTGCACTCCTGCAGAGCTCCTGCAGCTCTGCTGTGTCTGAGTGGTGGGGGTCATAGGGAAACAACTCACTTCAGCCATAGATCATATATTAAACATTATTACAACCTATTCAATATACAGTCTAGAGCTCCAACTCACTACTTGGACTGTAGTACTCAGTTTTGGACATGCAATGGCTACATATTGCTCCTTTACATAACAAAATAATAAGTCTTTTATTATGAGAAACTATAGGAAATGAAATGTGTTGATCCCCTGTTTTACAGCTGCTTGACTCAAGATAATCCCATAATCAGTTAAAAGCAGGTAGCCCCGTAGTTATGGAGATGCAAATCCCTGCTCGCTGGGCTGATGTGCAGAGGCAAACAAACCAGTATGAGTATGGAAAGTTTGGTTGGTTGGAAGTTTGAAGTCTATGCTCTGTTGTACCCTTAACCACACCCAACAGCAGAGTTTCCCCAAGAAACAGAAAACAGTGCACCAAAATACGTTTCAGAAAACAACTGAGGCAAGAAATAACTAATGCAGAAGCAGAATCTTGATGCATATTTGATCAACTCTACCTAGTTTGACAGTTGGATCTGAGTTTTATGAGCCTGGTGCTTTGTGCTGGATGTGACATAAAGTTAAAGCTGAGTTGTGATTATGCAAATTCAGACACGCATATTGTCAAGTTGCCATGCTGTATCCATCAGGCCCACGATGCCTGTTCCCCTGCTCTCCATAGAAAAACAAATACAGGAGCAGCTGACTTGAAATCCATCAACGGATCCAATCATGTCTGTACTGTACCATAAGAGGTGCTACAGATACTGGTCATTGTTACCAGTGACTGAATTCAACAACAGCTCAAGCTTAGCAGCAATGAAAACAAGTAGCACTCTTTTTGTCTTCCATCTGACAGCTGGGGCAAAGGTTTTCTTCTGAGGCAGGCCTGAAGCAACAGGTCTAGTGTCAAAACACCTGCCTGCTGCTTGGGTTTACTTCTTCTCTTCACCGTTCATGTGAAAAACACAAGAATATAAATAGAATTGATGAAGAAAAACTTGTACTTCTGTCCTGTCTTCGCTATGATGAACAAAAAAATAAACTTGATGAACCTCAGTTGTTCTTACGTAAATATACGAGTTTAATACAACACATATCTGTTGACAGAGAAGATCTTGGTACGGTGTGTACACCTGGTTACAGTTCAAACCAAAAACTTCAAGATACAATAGAAACATTCAGTTTTATACAGTATGTCTCACATCATACAGAATCATGTATCATCAGGACACTAGACAGGAGGGCATTACAGAATCACAAATCATCAGAACCCTAGCCAGGAGGGCACTACAGGATCACGAATCACCAGGACACTAGACAGGAGGGTGCTACAGAATCATAAATCATCCAGACACTAGACAGGAGGACGCTACAGAATCACTTATTATCAGGATACTAGACAGGAGTGCGTTACAGAATCACAAATCTTTAGAACACTTGACAGGAAGGTACCATAGAATCACGTATCATCAGGACACAGAAGTGCGTTACATTACATAAGCAATTGCCAATGCCAGTGTCAGAAAAGCTGTTGGGACTTTACCCAAGGCTCAAGATGTCTGTGTAGCAGACAGGCTGGCACTCTGAAGACAAAACATGAAACATTCTAAACTGAGGGGCACTGAGGCCTCTCACATCAACCACATGTCAGGCTTAATTATATATCAGGCACTTATTACAGTTATTAAAAGTAATCTTTACTCATTAATAGGTACGTCTTTGACTATTATCTATGTTTTTTTTGGATGACATTTTCTAAAAATCATATCTTTAACTAATCAAACCAAAATAGATACACAAATGCACACAGTGGTACACACACAGTTGTGGGTGTACCACGCAGAATGTTTTTGAGGTTTTGCACAGGCACGTGGGCATCTTCAACTTATTTCTCTTTAGAAACACACGTCCATGTTCAGTTCTACATAAAAACTCCCAGTGCTGCATTCTATCACCACGCTGACATATTTGCCAGCAACACAACAAGCGTGTGCAGTCAAACAGCAGCCTCACTGACGCCTGCAGCAGCAGCGGCAGAAGCATCATGGGTGCTTTTTTTTTTCTTCAAAATGTCATCAGTTACCGAGTTTGAGCATCCCTCGGCCTCTTCCTCAAACCCGGCTACAAACTGACCCAGTTTGGCAATGCTCTGCTGCTGTTTTCAATGTCAAGTGTGTGTGTGTGTGAGACAGAAAGAGAGGGAGAGAGCAACAAGCAGAGCAGACCAATAGCAGTCATCCACTTCCACAAAGCTGTAGAGACAGACAGCAGCAGCAGGTGAAAACATCTCTTTCTCCTCTCTGTCCGATGTTCCCAGCAGCACAGCCCGTGGTCACGGTAAGCTCTGCACACGTCCTGACTTAATGTGCTGCTGTTTAGTTACTGCTTGATATTCATCCACAGTACAGCAGCTGCTTTCCTCTGCGGCTCCTCTGGAAGCTGCAGGACACAGTGAGCTGTGGACAACAAGCTGATCATATAGATGTGCTGCATGTATCTGCTGTGTGACGCTTTTCAAGATGAGCTTCAGATGTTCATAGTTGTTGCCTTTGTTGTGTGTTGATGTGCAACATGTAGCTTATCTGGTTATAACTCCAACACCATGCGCACAGCTACTTGTTTTGTTTGTGAAGGTTCATGTTGTCCAACCTGCTGCAAAATCCAACAGGAAACTAGCTGCTTTAAATTATCAGGCGATGTTCATTCATATTTTCATATTTTTTCTCATGGCTTTAAATTATGTTGCAGCAAAACTTTGGATTTCAGTTTAAAATGTATTCCAGTATTAACTTATTAATTAACAGTATAAATTTGCAATTGAGGAGGTTGAACTTTTAAAATGCCTTTTTTGAGATTGATTGAGCAAAATAATTAAGTTCCTTATTCATTTTTAACAATAAAAACTTTCTCTAGCAGAATTTTTCACTGGATGAAATGTCTTTCACTGCTACAACATTCTCAACATGCTTCAGTTTAGTCGTAATGTGAGTGGTGATGATGCAGGTGGAAAAACACCAACAAAGATTAAGTTCTCGCTCTACATTAGTGTTAATCAGGGTTTGACATAACTACTTATAAAATAAGTAAGTATAGATAAAAAAAAATATGTGTAGTATGTCCAAGTTAATTGATGTAAATAATATATTTATATACAGTGTAAGCAATATGGAAATCCTTGCTTATCCAAATTAAAATAGATACACAAAAATGTAATTTGTTTGGACTTATTAAGTCTAAAAGGGGGAGGGGAAGCTTTCACTTTTGGCTGCTCTGTGGTAACAAAATGATTCACAAAATGGCACATTGTTTGCTGGCTAGATAAACAAGTTAACAAGATGTTACATTGTTTGCTAACTAGCTAAAAAAGTGAGGAGGGTCCATCTACGTCCTGACTGCGTACAAGACATGTCCACTTCATTACACAACGCGTCCTAGTGAGATCAGTGGATTAATGGACTTGTGTGAACCCAAAGCACAACTTCTTCCTAAACCTACCCATATAGTTTTGCAACTGTTTTGTCAGGTTGTCTTGCAGTTGTGTCCAGTACTGCCCTTTGAAGAAAAAATGCAGTTACTTCATTTTTTGTCAAAAATTAGTTGTAATAATTTTTGTGACATTAAAGACATATTTTCACTATGTGGACAAATGTCTTCTCTCATATGTGCCAAATGTATTTTGGAGAAAATAGGGGGTCGAAATTACAGTTGCTGCAAAAAGGCCTAAAGAAACCAAATTCTAACGTAAAATATCTGCAAGAAAATGAATAAATATGTGAACTACGTGCATTATACTACTAGTGTTTTGTTAAATAATGGTGTCTTGTAAGCTTGTTTGGGCTGGGTACATTGCTTGTGCATGACACAATAATAAAGATTTATTCATTCATTCACTCACTATATATAACAACACTATGGAACATTATTAAAATAAGAGCACAGAGTCATAATTCTCAGATGCAACCCTGAAAAAAGGCTCGGATTCCAGGTTTGAAAAATGTATTGCGTTAAAATTAAGCGGTCAGTGTCATATTTTATTGGAAAAGGTTTGATGGGATTTAATTTTGCCTTTTATATTTAAGATTCCAATTTTATTTTATTAGAATATAAATATTAGTAGCTTCAAATGCTCAGAAACATCCCAAAACCATTGAAATAATTTGATTTTAAAAGTTACTTGTGTTACTTACTGTGTTACTTACTTTCTTACTTACTTACTTGTGTTACTCAATTAATGGAGCAATATGGCAGAATAATAGTAGATAAAAGCACAGTCAGGAAAAAGGAGACTGGCTGGCAGCCACTGTTTTTAATGGAACTTGATTATTTTGCTCAGTCCATCTCAAAGAGGCAGCTGTTTTAAAAGTGAAACCTAAATAAGTTGTAAGTTATTACCGGATAACATTTTAAATTGGAGTTAATTGGAGAATTTTTGCTGCTGAAACTCGGCCTGTGACTTTACATTTGAACTCACGTTCATGTTGGGGTAGTGCAACAGGCCGCAGGACACTAAAAAATAAGCTTCTCAGTGTTATTGGTGTCTAATGAGTTATTTAAATCCTCATTTTCTGCTTTTAAGCCTTTGGCGGAGACAGCAGTTAAAGATGTTGGTGATGTCAGTGCGTGAAAACTACAATTTTTTAAATGCCTGAAGTGAAAAAATGTTGGAGGAGGAAACATTGGTCCTAATAAAGAGCAGCCTCCATATGAAACATTGTTATCAGCCTTTTAAAAATTGGTCATATCCTGCCCCGGCTGCTTTGGCACTATCAGATACACACTGGAAAAAAAAAACAGCAGTTTATCCAACCACACACACTCACACTGTTACCCAGAGGGCTTTGCTGTCCAGCAGACTGTTCCATCTGCGATAGTGAAGCACCTCCAATCAGTTTTTCCCCCAAAGGGTGCTGTCAGTGTTCATACTAACAGCCCCACACAGCCTCTGGAACAAGACAACCTGTACTGGAAACAAGTGAATTATTTTACCTCCCCGCCGGCAGGATATTTTATATTTTAGGAATACTTCAGGAAACGCAGCAGTAATTACGGTTCTGATGGCAGTTGGAGCAGGAAGGGCTGGCAGTCAGGATCCTCTGGGTGAATGAAGCCCTGATGAACCACAGATAGATCCAAGCTGACCCCCTGCCAGCGTGAGTTTCATCTCACTGAGATAATGATGTCATTCATCAAGATGACACTCCTCAAGTATATATGAGCTGCACTCAGAGGGACGGAGCTCCCCAGCTCTGATTCTACGTCGGTACCATTATCTCAGCTGCAGTCCCCAGCATACATACATCCACTGTAGTATCGAGTGACTGACCGTCCCTGAGGTCAGTGAACAGCCCTCTGACTGTTGTGAGTGTGCCGTACTGGAGCAGATAATTATGTCCATTCAAATATTGATCTTTGATTGTGTGTCAAAAAGTTACAAAAAAGTTCTGTATTTGTCACAGTTTGAGATTTTAGTACACGTAAGCTAATGCTGTGCTAATGCTAACAGCATGAAAGGATAACAGGGAAGAGAAAACACTGTAACCTACCACACAAAACATACAACACAGGCCAACACTTGACATTAAATTGCCTCACTGGGTAAAAAGTTCCTCATAAGATGCTTATTAACAGTAACATGTGTTAATAAGACTATATAAGTGTATAATACATGTTTATTGTTAGATTATAAGACATAAGAACTTACAAAAAATTTGTTAAGAGTTTATAGATTTCTTAGGAATATTAATTAAAAACCTGATGGATATCTTATAATAGCATACAAACACTTATAAGTTTAAATAACTTACTTATTATGTCATTTGTTGTTGCTTTATAAAGATTTCTACAAACTTTATTATGCATTTATCAGAAGTTAACAATGCATTTATTAACAGTCAGCTCAGGGTGTCTGATCTAAAGTGTGAACAGTGCTTATTGGGATTAATTAACCCTTTGTTATGCACTTAATGATATAAAAATCATGGTTAACTATTAACTGTGTTATGAATGTATTGGCAGTTAACTATCCACCTGTTAACAGTTAGCGATGCATTTTGGGGGGTGTGAACAGTGCTTATTGAAGTTAATTAATCCTTTATTATTTGCTTATTAACAGTTAAACATGATGTTTTTTTATCATAAAGTGCATAATAAAGGATTAATTAGCCTCAATAAGCACTGTTCACACTTTAGATCAGGTACCCCAGCTAACTGCAGAGATAACTGGTAATAAATGTATAATAAAGAATGTAGAAATCTTTATAAAGCAACAACACGTGATATAAATAGGTATAAGATATAGATATAAATGCATTTAGCCTCATTATCCAATTTTAAATTTGGTTCCAACAACATGGAAAAATGATATTTTACAAATGTTTTACTAATGATAAATTGATTTTAAGCTGCTCTTTGAAGAACAGTGCACCTTCCTTTGAAGTTTTCCATAAGAAAAAAAACATAAATCAGGAGAAATTCAGAAGACTTGTGATCTCAGGAGGAAAGCAGGAGAGGGCAATGAACAACCTGAGAAAATTGGGAGGGTTGACAAGTATGTTTAGCCTACAGCTACGACTTGGCACCCTTTCCTCTAAATTTTGCCGGTGGCTGGTCTCAGGCTAACTATGGATGCCAAATCCAAGAAAAAAAAGTCTCAGAGAAAAACAGAGAATTTAAAAGTTGCGTCTCCAAACAGATTTTCTTTTTTCCTTTTTGTTCAAAAATGGCTCTTTTGATAGTAAAGGTTGCAGACCCCTGGTCCAGGCAAACAGACTCATGGAAAGGATTCATTTTTAATCTTTTTCAAATTCAAATGGCATAAATTTTAAACCTGTGAGGCAATTAAATATTTTCCATTACTATTGTAATAACTGCATTTAAATTTTAAACATTAACTCACTTTTTTCATTCTTTACCATTAAGGTACGGTGATGCTTTAAAGGTTACACACCCTAAAGTTTCCCCTGAAAAGATTATTCATTGAAAATGTCTTTACTTGACCCTCAAAAAAATAATTACAAAACATTTTTTCTCAGGCTGCAATTAATGATTATTTTCTTCATTGATTGATCTGTTGATTATTTTCTCAATTAATTGATTACTGGTTTGGTCCATAAAATGTCAGAAAATGTTCAAAACTGTTTTATGAGGGCCAAAGATGACGTCCTCAAATGTCTTGTTATGTCCAAAACACAAAGATATTCAGTTTACTGTCATAAGAGGCCTAAAGAAACCAGGAAATATTGACATTTGAGAAGCTGAAATCAGAGAATTTGGACATTTTTTAATTTAAAAATGACTCAAAACAATTAATCAATTATCAAAATAGTTGCTGTTTAATTCAATAATTGATTTATAATCCAGTAATTGATGAATTTGGCATCATAATGTGTACCATCGAGGATAAATGTTAATTTGTCCGACTACACTTTTCAAGGTCAAGAGTGAACTTTGATGTTCAGCTCTGTGGTCATTCAGGATTGTGTTGTTTTATCTAATATTTCATTTACTCCATCATCATAATGTGAAAATATGTTTGGTCTGTTGGCTCATCCAGCCACAGAGAGGCTGGAGAAGAAGGAACCTGATACCAGAGCAGACTGATGCTGACAGGAGACACCTGACAGATCCTGTGCAGCATTTGAAACATTTTGTTCAAATCGTGACTGAAGAAAAAAGGCTGATCTGGGGCAGAGCGAGGTGAGGAGGTGGAAGGGAGGAGACGCCGCGTCATTTCCACCCTGACAGCTGACGAGCGAGCACACACACACACACACACACACAGACACAGAGAGAGAGAGAAAACAGTGAAGGGGAGCAGCAGAGAGGCAGGTGAGCCGCACGCTAATCCACAGCTCCATCTGTCTACCTGTCCTCCTGTCTGTCCGTCCGCCTCCCAGCTCCAGCTCACAGCTGGCTCTGTAGAACAGGGGCTGCTGAAAGCTCGCTCAGCTGAGAGCCGAGCCGCTGTCTGCGAATTCCACTGGCAGCGCTGGATCACATTGGTGACAGTGTGTTAGCGAGGAATCTCCATGCTTCCTCCCACAGAGCCCCTCTCTCTGACTCTAAATCAGCTATCGCACTCTCTCCAAATTCACTTTTCAACTCGGCACAGCTCAGCTCGCTCCAATTCCATCAGCTTCACCTTCAATTGACACTGTGAAATATCTTCCTCTCCGCCCCTCTGCTCCCGCTCAGCTCTTCGCTCAGGAAGAAGACTCAGCTGAATTACTTCTGTATGATCTCACATATGCAGCAGATTCAGTTAGAATACATGTAATGCACATCAGTCATAGGCACCCGATGTACACTGAGACACTTCAGGCCTCTTGGATCAAATGGTGATCAGATATCAAACAGGCCCATCAATAAACATCAGACGCTGATTGATTTCTGATTGATCAGATCACCCCTGCAGCAGCTTTGAGATTCATTCTTGCCGCATCTTCAGGGGGTGTAAATGCATCTGGCTCGTGCGAGGCAGTGCGCCAGAGATGTGGACTCGAGTCACATGACTGAAGCTCAAGTCAGAAATTTGATGATTTTAGACCTGACAAAAACAAAAAAGACAGTTTAACACAAACCATGGCATGTCTATCGTTCACAGTTCAGATTGAGGTCAGTTTTTTTCTTCTCTTTTTTTCTGTTCTATTAATAAGTGAATTGAATTCTGTTTGAGTTGACACACTGGTGTTCTTATTTCTAGTATTATACTGACTATATATTTATTCATTTTTGGTTATTTAATTTTATTTCACATCAAAATGTGATTGGAAAGCAATGTACAGAAGGTTTATGGGACGGCTCAGTTGAATAGATGAGCAGTGTTAAATTCAAATTCTGTTTTGGCACTTTAATATCAATTGTTTCCTTCAAAATGAATGAAAGGGGGATTAAAAAAAAAAAAAGAAGAAAACTTGGTCAAAAGAACAAACAAAACAGACTTACAACTTGACCTGGACTTTAAAGGTTCAGTGTGTCAAATTTAGGTGGATTTATCGGCAAATTATGACAGTAATGTAGTATAATATTCATCAGTATGAACCCATTAGTGTACAATCACATGAAAGTAAGAATTGTTGTATTTGTGTTGCCTTAGTATGAACCATTTTTGTTTAAGCCTGACCGATATATTGGTTTACTGACATTATTGGCCCGATATTGGCAGATCACAGCTATATCAGTCCACACTGGTATTACCATATATGTTTTCTGACATGTGCTGATATGAAAAAAAAACCCAGAACATAATGCAGATTGTTTTCATATGTTAGATTTATAAGCAGCAGTTTATCAATATTTGGTCCTTGTTCTTCATTCAGGTTTAACATATATATGTATGTGTTCTGTGTAAAGAATATCAGCTGATATATATTGGAATGGTTTTACTTTATAACATCAGTATTAACATCAGCCCCTAAAATCCAGTCATTTTCATGTACATAGACCACAGATCTGCACACCATGTTTCTACAGTATCCCAGAATGAACATTGACTCTAGATATGGTCTTAATGTTTTTATTTATTTATTTTTTCTAGCTGTTTCACCACTACATGACACTAAATCTAACACACTTGTCCTTTGTGGCTCGACAAAATCAAAAAACCTTTTTACCTGAAAATACTTGATGCCTTACTCCAAGTTCAAACATGGATGTTATGTTACTGAACTCCAGCTGGAAGAAATGTTACCAAAGATAATTTCATTCATGCACAAAAAGTACAATGTGTTCAACAAAAAATATTGCAGTATGCAAAACATGCAGGTTAAAAAGTCAGTTCAGGTCTTCAAGATGTGGATGTGGTTTAGTTTCAGACTCTGCTGAACTCAAACATGGCTACACACAGTATGTTTTTAAGTAGGAGTTCATTTCAAGTTGAATAACTTCATGAATATTATATCTTGCAATGCAACCCTGCCAAAATCTCCCATAAATCAGATCAAAGGCTCTCTGAAATCAGAGATTAGATTATATGACAGGTTCAAGAGTTCAGTTATCAGGGTTACTTAAAGGGTAAGTCTGGTGTCTATATTTTTTCTTATTGTCAATAAATCCCATGAAAACGTCTCCACATTCAGACTTCCCTACCCTGTCTGTGGCTCTCAGCTCCAAGGTTACTCTGAGAATGTACATCTTTTATAAACAGCTCACAAACATACAGTATATTTCTATTTTGAAACGAGGTTCAACAATTTCCTCAAACAGCTGCTCACTGTAGTCTTCAGCAAACGTGACTCAAACAGGAGGAGATGGTGCATTTGTTGGAGATCTTTTATCAGTGGTGGATTTTTCCACATT
The DNA here is from genome assembly GCA_027495735.1 of Lutjanus campechanus. Classification (NCBI taxonomy): domain Eukaryota; kingdom Metazoa; phylum Chordata; class Actinopteri; order Lutjaniformes; family Lutjanidae; genus Lutjanus; species Lutjanus campechanus. The sequence continues at coordinate 19,191 of JAJHUR010087003.1, forward strand.
TGGTGCTCTAGTGAGTATTTGCAGCAGCAGGATGGTGTGTGTGGGATTGAATCCAAATAAACTACAGCGTGTATGTTCATGGTGATGAAGGAACATGTCAGCCAGTGCAACATGTCTGCATTTAACAGCAGTTTGAGGTGGGACAGACTGTATAGTGTCATATGTGGACTACAGATGTGCTGATGCCAGGGCAACAATATTTCCAACGATAACAGTATTGTCGGCATAAAGATGTACAAAGGCATTACATCAATTATATAAAAACGATTTGTCCTAAAACTGAACCATGAGGCACACCTTCAGTGACATGACGAAAACTAGACTATTGTTATGTAATGCAGCTTAATTTGGTGAGGTTTAGGCAATAAAACTGAGTCTTTCATCCACCCATTCAACTATCTCAAAATGTAAACTTCTCCTGTTATATATACTACTCACACTAGAGGTCGCCACCTAACAATAAATGGAAATATGAGTCTGAATAAGCTGCTTGCACATCGGGCCTAGATGATTTTTTAGCTAGTGAGGATGTGCTGGCTATTAGTACAGAGGCAAGACCCCTGAAATAATGTAAGGCAGATGACTATCACAAAATACATTCAGCAGAGGAAGGACCAAGTCATTATTTTGCAAGTCACAAATTAGTCTTTGCACTCGAGTCCCATGTCAAGTACACAAGACAAGACAGGGAATTCTTGCACTTCTAATATTAGTGCACCTATGTTAATATTAGCCCCGACTTACCGTTCTTTGTGCAACATCAACAAAGTTTTTCTGTTTTCATCTCCAATTTTCGAGCCGCACGTTTTGCATACTGCAGTTCATTTCTTGTTGACCACCTTGTAGTTTTTGCGCGCAGATGAAATCTTTAGTATCATTTCTGCAGCTCAGTAAGATAAGTCCTCTCCTGCTAACGTTGGCTCTCTCCTGCAACTTGACTGGACGCTGTCTGACTGGTTCAAACAAAGTGGATCTGGGGAGTTAATTGTCGACTTTTGATTCACACCTTGAACAGACTTTTTCATCTTTGGGCTCGGTGTGAGTCACAAAGCACTGGTGTTGACGTTCAAGTCAAGTTGCAAGTCTTTTTTTCATTTTCTCAAGTCATCAAAAGTCTGACGCAAATCCTGACTTAAGTCAGTACCTCTGGTTAACATCATATACTGTATGTATGTTTAAACAGAAGGGCTCAGGTTGTGGATTGCACATATACATGTTTCCAGGCATGTAATACATTTTGCGACAATGCATGTAATTATCATGCTACATGTTGCTGTAAATCATGACAAAACATTGACTGGTCATCCGTTTAATTGCTTTCATCGTCATCATGACGCGCAGCCCCTTCATCTCTCCTTTAGTTTGTGATTGAGGTCAGCACACGCTCACTGTGGAGGTAATCATTTCCCCTCATCCATTATCTCATCCCTCTCTCCTCTCCTCCGCTGGTTCGTCCCCGCAACCCGGACCACTAATTCACCACCTCAATTAGACGGCGGTTTAATGAAGATGTCCAACCAATATGATTGTATAATTAGCTGTGCGTTACCTAAGGAAAGGAGAAAAAGTGGCTTCCGGGCCAGTGCACAGAATGGGGAGACAGAGGGAGCAAGAGCTTTATGTAGGTTAAAGAAAGAAAACTCCTGCTGACGCCTCCAGAAACAGGCTGCTGCAACATAGAAAGCTGTTTGCTCCAGAAAACTTTTGGAAGATCTTTTTATTGTTGTTATAAGCTCTCACATTTCAGGTCTTTGCCCCAAATTATGTGCTGGTAAAAGTTTAAATGTGAGCTGAGAGCTGCTGTCATTAAACAGATGATTTGCAGTAACTGATGCTTGGAGATTACAGTAATAAGACCAAGCTGCTGTCTGTCGACTACACTATGAATTTGTCAGTTTAATTAATGTTTCCACGGCTTCCATTTCTCGACAAAACGTTCTGTACTTGTGCAAGTAAGTTATTGTTATTACTTTATTTGTTGCATATAACAGCATTTTTAATGGCATAGATTTGTAGGTTTTGATTTCCTTGAAGTGTTGTTTTTTGTTGATCTCAGCACACTATGAAAATCAACTTGCAGAGATTTAAGTTTTGTTTCAGTACATGATCCATCACTCTGAGAATTTACTTCTCTTTATCTTTATATCAAAGTGGCAGCAATATTATCATTTTGTAACTTTTTCAGAGAGGTAAGTGTTAATCTTCAAAATATTCAAATAGCCTGGGAGAGGCAAGACAGTGGCAGCAACGAGCCATTTCCTAACATTAAGGGAAAAAACAGAATTTTGTCCCCAATTTTAATTTCAGAGTCCTTAGAGGTATAATCTGCAATATTTTCCTAAAAAGCAATGTATAGATTCAAAAATCATGCAATTACAATTTCCTGCTTCTATAAATTTGTATATTTGATATATACAGTTGCAAATCAGGTTTATTGGCAAAATGTACAAACTTTCAGCTGTTCTTGATACATAACTCAAACAAGAACAATTTAAATAGCTCACACAACCAGTATTACAGGTGGCTTCTCCAAATTAAACACAATATGCCACTTTTAATGACTACTGCTGTCTCAAAATTATTCAACCCCTTCTTAACAAGTATCTTTAGTACCAAGTAGAGCACCCTTTTGCTGCTATAACCTGCTGAAAACGTGATGCATAGCCAGTCACCAGGTTCTGACAGCATTCCTGAGGAATCTTAGCCCATTCCTCATGGGCAACAGCCTCCAGCTCTCTAGTATTCTTGGGTTTGCATGCTGCAACCGCCTTCTTCAATTCCCACCAAAGATTTTCTATGGGATTCAAGTCAGGCAACTGTGATGGCCACTCTAGTATCTTCCAGGACTTTTTCTGAAGCTAAGCCTTGGTGGACTTTGAGGTATGCTTGGGATGGGTTGAAAAGTCCAATGATGCCCAAGCTTCAGCTTCCTCACAGACGGCACGACATTTTCTCCTAGGATTTGCTGATACTTGACTGAATCCATCTTGCCTTCCAAACACTGCAGGTTGAAAACCTGCAGGCTGAAACCTCAGTGCCTGCTGCCACCAAGTCTTGCTGCAGGTCTTTAGCAGTCACTCGAGGGTTTTTGGCCTCCTGCCTCCTCAGACATCTGGTGGCAGCTGTTGATAGCTTCCTCTTTCTGCCACGTCCAGGTAGTGAAGCCACTGTTCCTTTAACTTTGAACTTGCGAACTATGCTTCCAACAGTATCTCTAGGAACATTCAGTGCTTTTGCTGTCTTTCTTTTATCCTTTTCCTTGTTTGTGCAAGGGAATGATCTCCTCTCTAAACTTTTGGGACAATTCTCTTGACTTAACCATATTTCTAACATGCAATCAAACGTCACTATGAACAGACTCCAAGCCAGTCTGGGTATTTGTGTTCAATCTCAATCACATCTAATGCCACTAATGAAGCCCTTGATTAGTGACGTCAGGTGTGCTTGAGACAACTCCTGATTTGAAAATGAGTGCTCTTATGTGGGATTCTATTCAGGGGGTTGATTCTTTTCGAGACAGCAGTAGTCATTAAAAGTGGCATTTTGTCTTGAATTTGGAGAAACCACATGTAATATTAGTTGTGTTGAGCTATTTTAAATTGTTCTTGTTTGAGTTGTTTATCAAAAACAGCTCAAAAATCTGATTTGCAATGGGGGTTGAATCATTTTGAGTGCAACTGTATGTATATGATGTATATTCACGTATCTCTGTCCAGTTGTTACTGTTACTTCTTGATAAGATATAACAAGATACGATATACGATACAATATGATAAGACAAGACGAGATGAGATATGACGATAAGATAACAAGATACAACAATATGATACAAGATATGACAAGATATGATACGATAAGACATGATACAACAAGACAGATATCCAATGGAACGGAACAGAATAGATATACACATAGAGTGTGTTGTCTCATACATTTTAAGAATTCATTTTATGAATTATTTGCCCAGTCTCAATTTCACATGTCAGAGCACCCTGAACGCACCACCAAGAAACATTTTCAAGTCAGCATTGACACTCCTTGTTGTCTGCCAGTGACAGATTGTTCACAGTGACTGATGACATTTCTTTTCAAGTCTCTGCAAGTAGATTTTCATACAGTCTACTGAAACGAACTGCACGGAAGGTAACTTTCAGTCCAAACACTGACAAAAATACTAGTAGTGACATAAAGTACATACATATTTACACATAATGGATCACAACATGTAACCCTGTTCTGTGATGTGAAAGTTTGGCACCACTGATCTGCCTTCAACCTTCACTCTCCTCCTGCAGGATGTGAGAGAGCAGCTGTAAAAGGCAGCAGGATGATCGACGGCCTTTGTCATTTAGCCTGACATTTGTGTGTGTGTGTGTGTGTGTGTGTGAGTGTGTGCCTCTCAGAGTTTCCGACCTTATGTGTGGGTGATTTGTGCCATGCCTGCCTCTGTGTGTGTCTGTATGTGTGGCTCAGAGGTAGGTGAAGCACTGAGACGATATGTCAGGCTGGAGGACACAGGCTGCCCCTCCGCTCTGCCATATCTAACTGTGTGTCATTTTATATTACGGCACGGTGGCCATGTCCCTATCTGTCCTTGTGTGTGTGTTTTTTGTGTTCACATTCAAAGGGCAGTGAGCTGAGTGCCCACTGGTGACTGGGCGCGTCATGTGACGGGGACGAGGGAAGGCCGGGCAGAACGATGGTGGCTGTCTCTGACGTAAGGAGGCACATAAATGCTCAGCTCGTCACTGATGTAGAAATGACTTCCAGTAACCCCGCCGGGCACAAATACCAGTTGGAGTGCTCTACTTTGTATTCAAGCCAGAACATGCATGGTTAGCTACATCATCAGTGCACGTGCTGGCCTTAATGTTGAAGACAGCCCTTTGACTTTGTCCTCTTTGTCAGTTACATGTCTGCAGGTCGGTCTTAGCCCCACTTAAAATCTCCAAAATGTCAAGTTTCCACGAACTGAAAGAGACCGGGCTCTGGCTTTGATTTTTGCAAGCCTAAGGATGTTTTTCGTCTTCCTCTACTGATGGAGGAGTTCATTATCCTAAGTAGACCAAAGAGCACTTGAATAAATCCCAGTAAATAGAGGTAATATTAGTTCCACAACACTCAAGAAAAATCTAATGTTTTTGACTGGTGACAAATTACAGGAAAAACCCAAATACATGAGTGGACGAACATAACAAGTGCAGATGCCGAGTGTGACCAGTTCTTTGAGTCCAAAGAGACTGAAAAGGGAAGTCCTTGTGATTGGGCTACAGCTGCGCTAGAGGATTATAAAGTTCATGCAGAATTACTGTACTTATATACTGTACTCAAAAAGTACATGAAACAAGGAAACATTATGCAATCATTGCAGCAAGTTGATGGGAATTAATTGCGTTCTATCCCTGGTGATCTGACTAATGAAGTTTAAGCATGAGAATTACATCAGTGTTAACCAATAGCAACATTCAAGCTAAAATGTGCACTGAACTAGATGAGTTCACTCAGTAGAGTGCAGATCCCCACCAGGCAACAGATGGTGAAGCACCTACTGCAATGTCACCTGCCAGATGCAACCAGCAGAGATTTGCAAAGTCTGCCAACATTAACATGAGCCCTACATACATTGTCCCGAGCTGAAATAATATTTCAAACTGAAGCAGTTGTTGATCTCTTGCGCACCCTAGTGGCTGTTTAAGAAGCATGGGAAGTCAGCTGTCAATGGCCGTATAAAACAGAGCAGTCAAAACATAGAATTACTGCCTCACAGTTGTTTGTCTCCACCAACCAGTCAAGTTGCAGTTTACATCATGTTTGTCCAGACTCATATAATGTCTGTAGTGAAGACTTTGAAGGAACTTAATGTGGAACTTACCACTATACTGACCTGTAACTTTGAAGGAATTTAATTAAAGGTATTAAGTGTCATTTTTAGAGAAATGGAATTTCTCACTACACGTGTGATTCCAGGGAATAATTTCCAGGTAGAAACATGCTGTCTTCACTTAGAGACTATTTTTACTGAGGGGGACAGAGGACTGATAGAGAGCTGAACATTATGATTTCACAGTGAAGTTGACCTTTGAACTTTTGGATATAAAATGTCATCATCTCATCATTTTATTGTATTAGATATTTGTGTTATTTTGTCATAATTAGTGATTGAAATCTTAAGTTATGGCCAAAAATGTGCTAAGTGAGGTCACTGCGACCTTGATCTTTGACCACCAAAACCTTATCAGTTCATCTTTTAATCCAAATGAACATTTGTGGCAAGTTTAAATAAATGCCCCCAAGGCTGTCTTGAGATATCACATTCACAAGAGTGGGATGACCTGAAAAAATTAGGCTGATCGGTCCAGTAGTATTCTCAGCTATGGACAATTTTCTGGTCTGTGTATCATGCATGCACTCATGCAAGCATGGTCCCCTCCGAGGGGTCATTAATACTTCAACATCTTCTCCTGTACACTGAAAGGAGTATATCCATAAGTGGATCTGTAAGTAGAAGAACACGGTTGCTTGGTATGTTAGTTGCATAAGGTAACAGTCAGGAACAGAAAGGATTTTTTACCCAAATCACCAAGTAATTTTGGTGAGTGAACCTGACCAAACTGCTGCCACCTTCACAACGTTAGACCAGTGTTTTACGTCACATAACTTGCACCACGTAACTTGTGTAAGGTAGTTTAAAGTGCAGTAAATCTGATGCTGGTACTGTCCAGCAGTCATATGTCTTGTTTTGGAAGTCACTGGCAATCAAACCATTCTGTCGTATAGGTGTGAGGATGTGCAGTTTTATACCAGTTTATGGTAAATGTGTGAAATGTCCATAGTTTTTGTACGAACACATCGTTTATATTGGATAATGGCCACAGTCAAATCTTGCTGTTCAAGTATAGGATACAATAAACAATCAAATATTAACAGTAATGTAGTTGCAAAATGTAATCAGGGGAAATGATCAAAGTATTTTGACTCAGACCAGATAAATGTGTGCTTATAAATATGCACATTATTAAACTGTAAAGCAAAACAATGTAGTTCATTGATATTTTGAACGTCAACAATGAGCTTTCGACACAAACTACAGCAGACCAACACTGGCTTTAAGTCATTTTGCCAGTTTCCTTCTAACAAGTAGAGCAGCAGGGCCCCAGAGGCATTCACACAGTATATTTGTCTCTGTGCAGCAAAAACAACAATTTACACAGTGTGTAATGAGGTAAAATGTTCTAAATAGCTGAGAGTAGCCAACACCACTAAGACTAAAGACTCCACTTCACTTGATAGTGATGGCAGGCCTTTTAAATGTTTTTTAAAATGTATTAATTTGCAGCTTGTAGAGCTTGTTGAGGTGGGAGGTGTTGGGAAGTCCTCAGCGGACTCAAACGTGTCATGTGCAAATGAATTTGTGGCTCAGATCCTCCCTCTTTGGGTAGCAGGCGGGTTTAAAAATACTGCTGCCTCGGCTCCGACGCAAACCTCCCAGGATGCTACTGGAGAGCAGAGGCTGGGAGTGTGGGGCATGCTGGGAAACACATACACACGCACACACAGAATCCAAAGTGGAGAGGAGGGGAGGAGGGAGGAGATAAAGAAAGGCTCATTTTAAAGTATAAAAGGAGCAAAATGAGAAAAGTGTTTTCTTGAGGGCAACTGTGACAAATACAAAGCACAGTTTGATGTTAAAATTACAACAGCTGGGGCTGTGTGTTGTGTAATGAGCGGAGGGGAAGTTAGACAACGAGGAAAAGAGAAAATCTGGTAGATGTTCACAGAGAGACAGACTCTACAGGAGAGGTTACTCACATCTGGACATTATCAGCTGCTAAATGATTGAATTTACCTTTATTTACCTTATTACCAGTGTTCTGTATAGGCTCATACTCCTGTGTTCCCCTGTTACCGGTTAATGTAAACTCAACACTGCTATGTTTACTTATTGTCTCAGTGAATTCAGTTTCTACAGCATTCATTCCTTCAGTACATCCAACCAGCTTTCACTCCCAACATGTCAAATACAGCAGTTTGGTCAGTGCCCCTATGCTTCAAACCTTGATGCTGTAGGTAGCTCTGTAGCATCAGTTTTGAGGGCACTCCTCTAGTGTGTACTTTAATGTACCATCAAGTCAGGTGACAGAGTATTAAGAGCAAGAAAGAAGTCTGCTTGTGGAGGAGGTGGGACAGATGATGGGACAAACAAACACAGGATTTTGACCCAGTACTCATGTCCCATGTCAAATCAGAACTAATCATAAGATAAGCACTTTTCACCCAAGAGTCAAGCTTTGTTTCTCTTTCAGTTACGTAACGTACGTAATCTGCACATGTACGTTGTACACGTTCACCCAGGAGACAGGGTTTGTGTCCCATGTGAAGCCAAAAGCTAATGTTGATTTAAGTTTGAGTAACATAACATATATAATCTGCGTATGTACAATGCTTAACAAATTTATTAGACCACCACCCAATGTAAGGTTTATGCACAGCTGCCCTAAATCAACAGCACTGGTAATTACCAAAATCATTTTCTGTAATGGTTAATACACCAGTATGTAGAAGCCAAAATGATATTTTTAATGCTAAAATATAATTATATTGTGATCCATGAATTTTCAAATTTACTGTTTTACAAAAAAATAGAAAAAATAGTAAAGTTATTATTTCTTGATTAAGATGTCAAATTATAGTTATTTACTTTCATTCCTGAACAGAAAAATGAGTTTTAGTGGTTGAATGTTATGCTCGATTCATTTCTGACTTCTCAGAGAAGCCCAGTGAGCTGGCTCAAATTTGGGTATAAAAAGGTGAATTCAGTTTGAAATTATTATAATTATTATAAATCATTATTATAATTCCTCATCCCTGTTCAAAATAATACAACATGGAGAGCTCACTGAAAATGAAAGAGTAAATAACAATAACAGTTTTAGTTGTAAACAAGTTTTTGAAAGATTTCTAAAATATTTATGTTTTCTCATTTTTATGACAGGGGGTCTAATAAATTTGTTAAGTACTGTAAGTTGCAGATGTTTTACCAAGGAGACAGGGGCTCATGTTCCATGTGAAAACAAAAGTTGACCAAAACATCAACAGAGATTTTTCTTACAGAAGTTACATAAGTTGCGTAATGTATGTAAGTCACTAATATACGTTAATTGTATGTGAACCTTTGTAACAAAGTTCTTTATTTCAACCTACACCATCATCTTTTCCCAAAACTAACCAAGTAGTCATATTGCCTAATTCTAACGTGCCTTTATTTTGAATGTATACCTGCCTATTGCATATTTATTATGGCTATTGTTAGGTACCAAGGTTCATGCCATGGAATGCAAAACTTGGGTGTAATGGCTGGTTAGGATTAGGCATTTTCTCCCACTGTATCAATTCCAGTAACTCACCACAGTAACAAATGCTGATCTGATTCCTGTGCTTCCATTTTCCCAAATTTAAACTATTTAACTGTAATAGGAGTCATTTTTATGTAACCTGGTGCCAGTTAACACTGTGGGAATCAAACATAAGTCAGAATAAATGTGACTGATTGGGGAAACAGTTTCATAATGACTATGACAAAAACAGTGGATCAGTCACTGGACTGGCTGTATCTGCTTAATAAAGGTGGTGTCATGGTGATATTTATTCAGTGTATCAGAACAGTTGATCTCTAGAAATTGTGGTTATTGTTGAATGAAACCCACTTTGACTGCTGACAGAAAAAAGTCAGTGAGTCATTTTCCTGTCCTAAAGGTACATGCTTTGTTGACCCATCTATCTACCCAGCCTAGGGATGGGAAGTGACAACATTTTATTGATATGCAATTATCTGCTCATTTGTCCCATTCTTAGATTAGATTCTTAGCTTCCTTTATTAATTCCTGACTTGGCTGTAGCCTGAGAGTTAGACGTCACATGCCAACATTCATAAAAGGAACTAATAAGCTCAAAGGCATATGATTCCAATAGACTGGATAATCTGGAATCGGTCCTTGATTCCTATCCCGACCCTAACCTCCTCCCTATGAAGTCCTCTGGCAACATCACACTAGTTCATAATTCAGACAACTGCGAGAGGTCCTTGTCTGTTAAACAGAAAGATCTGACGTTTTTTGGCATTTGTACAAACGACTGACGCTGTCCTTTTTCTTGAGAGGACAGTCCCCTTCAGTTGACATTTTGTGCAATAAAATACATTGTCTTGTCGTGATATTTCATGCATGAATCAAGACCCATTGAATCACATTTTGCACAAAATGCTAAGCAGATGTCAAGTCAGTGCATTTGGTTGTGGCATGAGATGTATTCACTGCACGACAGCGATTGTCACACAGTCCCATTTCGTGCAGGTTCTCTGTCACAGAATGCCAGGGAAGTGTTGTGAAGGTGCATTTAGTCCAAAGTGTTGTAAATGAATGTGGTAATGATATTGAAATTTTATTCTGTTTACTCCAAAGTCTCTGTCTTGGTTCCGTGGCAGAAGGTGCCTTCCGTGGCACAGAAAGTGACTCTTTGTGCCCTAAGGTGTTTTGGGGGCTCTGGATGCATTTCATGCCAGAACACAAAATACATTTAGCTTAAACCAGGACTCGTCTCATGAACACAGCAAGTGTCACATTATCGAACAGTTCAAACATCACATGTCTATCCACAGACACACATGAATGCCTCTTCTGGCGAGCTCATTGTGCACACAGCACAATGTTCTGCTTTCAGCATCAGAGGCATCACACACGCTGATGAGCAGGTTCATTATCAGACTGACTGTGCAGGAATGTAATCCCCGTCCACTTTCCGTCTTTAGCTCCTCTCCAGACCAGCTCCCATCATCCTCAGGACAGCATCCACATGCAGGCATGAATCATTTTATACACACAAGCACATTCTGCCTTTTGTTGCCAGGCAACACAAAGGAAGAGTCAGAGGTTGTTGTTGGTTTTTCACACAGCTGTGAAGGTTTGTGTAGCTGCAGTGAACTTATTGGCTGCTCATTAGCCATCATCAGCTACAATCACGCCTGTGATGTAACAGGCTGGGATTAATCTGCTGGGTGGCCCCGGGGCCCCCACTGTCTGTCTGTGTAGTGTTGGTGGAATACTATGACTGCTTTCTAAAGTCCTGTCTGCACTCATTCCACAGATAAAAATCAATTTACTCATCAAGGGGAGTTTGACACAGCCTGGGAAAATAGTTGTGTGAAGTCTTCTGTTGCTCTGCAAGCAGCTTTAAGTCTAGACCCACAAGCCGGTCTCTAAATGCTGCGCTCAGAAGAGACCGAGGACAGTCTCCCAGCTTTCATTCTTAAAACTGGGTGGGAACCAATAGAGAGTTAAAAAACAAAAAAAACCTGCCCTGCAGAGGCAATCCAAAGTCTTCAGGGCGGGCCTTCATATTGAGGTGGTGTCCTTGTGGTGATCAGTAGGTGGTAAGATCTCAGATTGTCTGGTATCATGAAACTATATCAAGTGGGACACAAAAACTTGAGGATGTCATAGTGATGTCTTCAGGATTATCTCCACTTGGGTTTGACAAAATTATAACGGCAAGCCTGAGGTAGAAACTGGGAGCAAGTACTGAAAAAAATCTCGGGAGGATTAAAAGCACAGCATGTACCTTGGGAGGTTGTTTCCTGCCTGGTCCCCAAAACCAAAGAGTGAATACTGAATTGTAATTAAAGTGAAATAATTTATTATTTTTATAAAAAAAGTAACAATGAACTGAAGCAATATACTGTTATTCGGGGTGAAACAAGGCCGAAACAGTAAACAAACTAATCTATCTCTTCAAAAAGTGCTGACTAATCCTCAAACAAAGACATTTAATGAACTCCCTAGGATAAAGCTAAATGGCAGCTCATGTTGACTCACTAGAGCTTCAGTGCTTTTTTATAAAATGTGGACTATTACTGCTATGGTATGGGGTTTCACTTCAGTTATTTCTTGTTTTATTTTATTTTTTAACTTCCTATCTTTGTCTATCTGATTAGTTGCACCTGTCCCTGATTAGTCTCTCTGTGCATTTAGTCTGTTTCCCTCTTTTCTTTTCCATTTCATCTTTACCCATAGTGTCCCATCTGTTTTACCAGTGTTTCCCTGTGTTTTGGACTTCTGTTTCATTCTTTGGACTTTGATTTCCTGCCTGCCCTTTGGGATTTATTTCCCTTTGGACTGTTCACTCTGGTTGTGACCTGTGCCTGCCTCACTACCCATAAGCCCTTTTTGTGGCCTTTTTGCTTTTGCCATTAAATCCTTTGAGCTGCACCAGCCCTTCTTCAAAGTAGTCTACATTTGAGTCTGTACTCTTGTTTTTCCTGCTACCCAGCTTGATATAATGTGACAATTATATTAACAAAATGAACACAAATACTTCTAGATAACACAATCTCATAGATATAACTCTCAAGGACAGAACAGAGAGGCTGTTAGACTACTGATTGGCCTATTCACAACATCCTGCGCCTAAAAATGCCCAGAATTCCAGCACACACTCTCTAGGCCAAATCCAGCCAGTCCAAAAGATGGTCGCCCATATCCCTTTCCCACCAAATCAGCACTGGTTCTTGATTGTGTCCACTCATTGGTTGAAATACTCTGACTGGCTCAAAATTAAGGTGCGAACTGGATCAGTACCTGTTCTTTGATCGTGGAGAAGAATCTCTATAGGTTGACACTCAAAGATCCTTTCGGGAAGAAAGTGCACACTCACACATGCGCACAAATGATGGCTTAGATTTTTGCAGACACGCCCGACCCTGGCCCACCTGTTTAACCAAACACTTTCAAAACAAAGGCAACAATAGTCATGTTTCCATCAATGTGTTTTTGTGCTCATTTTGACATACTGTGTGTTTGACGATTGATGGCAATGTCAAAATTTGAAGTGAACTTTCTTCAAGTTTTTACAGTCACAAATGCGTTGATGTGCTTCATAGGAGATGAATAAGTTCTGATGTAGTGAACATTTAACTCACATGACTACACAGATCTGATGGCACCTTCCTCACACTGATACATGAAACCAACCAATATTTCTGTTTTCCTCTTTTTCACCATTTGAGGTTCCACTGGCACACTTTTAATGACATCATCTTGTTGCGCCCTCTTCTTCTGTAATGGTATAATGGTCTTCTGACTGGAAAATTGTGGCCACCAACTGCTTATCTCTATAAACCAGCTCCCACTAATTGCATAATGGTAGTGGTTGGAAAGAAGCATTCTTTTGCATTTGCTGTTACCAATTTACTCAAACTTTGGTTGAAATTTGTGGTACATTTGGGATGTAAAGACAGCTAATGTCATCATAGTGTGTGTCTGAGGTGTTGGGAAGTAGTTGATGTGTTTCTGAGACAGAATGGCTTGACTTTGGAATCCAGCCTTGATTTCTTGAATCATAATCCGAAGCAGACATGTCTTAGATGTCAAAATACTGATGTGCCTGTGTGTTTTAATGATTACTAGAAAGTGTAGCTGTCAGTGAAGTCCAATTCAAGTATCCATACTGCCCTGCAAAGAGACAAAAACAGCAATTTGTCAGTGACATTTGTTGAGATCTTTGAAAATAAGGTAATTTATTGACTGAGAAATTGCATTTTCCTGGTTTGGGTGCTTTGAGTGATGGAAGTGTGATATTGGTGTTAGAATATCTTGATAATAAATGACTGTTAGATCTGCTCGTGCTGAATATGAAAGATGATGCATGTGCACACTCACAAAGCTGGACCATGAACAGCTGCCTTCCACACATTAGTGCTAACTCTAATTTCACTGCACAAAACTGCTCTCTGCTTTTTTTTTTTCTCTCTCAGGCACAAAACCAATTTTAATATCCTCGTCCTTCTTCCCCAACTGGCAAATTAATTCTTTTGAATATGCTTCTCTCTCATTTGCTGCAGCTGGACATTTCAGCAGACACTAATCATCTCTGCTGGGAGAAAAACGGCGAAGGTCCAGTTTTTAGGGATTCTCATGCTAACTTCAGTTACACATCTGCACGTCCTTGCAGGCATCGCTGTGCTTAGAAATGTGAGTGTTCAGATATTTGCCCCCTTTCAAAGTGAATTTTATAAAGTACAAGCCAGGAGCTGTTCATGTTTGTCTGGCAGGTTGCTGCTCATTCATGAGAAGTAGGCTGCTTGTAAAGGGCAAACACGCACAGCGGACTCTCTTTGGATGGATAAAGCTTTAAACACTCGTCCGTTACAGAGAGCCCATGAGACTCTAAGAGGCTGTTCATATCTGGTACTAACATGTGTCCTGGGTTATTCATCACAAGCAGTCAGCTGTGAGGATGTCAGTTCACACCTGGCATTTGAATGCATGCATCCCTGCTCTACATGCCAGTAAACACATGACTACCTCATTTCTGTTTGCAAAGACCAGATGCGTTGATGTTGTTTTCAACTGATGGCACAATAGTAGTAGCCAACACACAGGGACAGACACAAGAAATTACGTAATGTAGAACATTTGTCAAATTTACAAGAAGGTCCAAATAACAACAAATTCTTAAACTTTCTCCTAACTCAACAAGTCAGTTTTTACAGGAGACTGGGGACTTTCTCATTGGGTGACAAAGAAGTAGCCTATATTAGTTAGTGTAAACTGTATTTGTACAGTTTGACATTTACCATCAATAAAATGTTGCATTCTTTCATAAATTTAGCGTAAATGATGAAATCAGTAGAAACACTGTGTTCAAACAGCTGCTAAACGTTGGCAATGTTAGACACAGTGTGTTTGACATGAGGAAAGAAATGACTTGATGTATAGCATTTGTAGAATTTACACATTTTTTTCTAACTCAGCAACACACAAAACTGCGTAATTTTTAAAGAAAATCTGGGGACTTTCTCTGCGAGTGACACAAGTAGCCTGTTTTGTTTTCCATCTACTCTATTTGTACAATTTGACATGTTTATTGTCAATAAAATGTTGTCTTCTTTCATAAATTTTAGTGTAAATGGTGAAATCAGTTGTTCAAATACTGAGCTGACATAAATTGATAGGAAGATGCACTTCAGACACAGAGTAGCCACTGGTTCACTGATGCTGTGACAAACTGAAACAATGTTTTTACAAGCAAAAAACAACTGTATTTAAAACAAGAAAGCACAAATTATTAAGAATTTGCTGTAACCATTCCACAAAGTTTACCAAGTTTCTCCTCATGCCGCATCTCTCAAAATTGCGCATTTTTTCCATGTCTGCCTAAAGTGCGATTACTAGTGTGTTCACAAACATTTGCTACCTTATCCTAGCAGGTACAGAGCCCAACCATGAAATTTGCATTACAATAAAGTAAATGATGTACTTACAGGAGATCAGCTAAGTAGGCAGTCTGTCACTGTGGCCCAGGACACATTTGTGTACACACTGCTAAAGGACTGTGGTCAAATGTGGCCCAGGCCACCTCCTAGTGTGGTCTGAGACTGTGATTGCTTCGCTCTACAGAGAATGAGGACAATCTCACAGCTTTCTTTCCTAAAACAAAGTGGAAACAATTAGGGTTTTAAAAGATCTCCATTGCAGAACCAATCCAAAGTCCTTGCCTTTTGATTGTTAGGTAGCAAGATCTCAGATTGTTTGGTATCGTGAGACCAGTCTGAGTGATCAGATCTTAACGTGTCCTCAATGCATCTTGGGTGCATTCACACCTGTAGAGCTGCACAGGTTGTGTTGTGATAGGTTCACCTAAGATGCATGGTAATACCAGGTGTAAACAGTCTCTAAAGCATCATATGAACTTGCTTCCAAGGCAGGTCACATAGTGGAACAACACTTCAATGAGACAACACTAAAGAGCACCAACCTCCGTGTCTGATGGTACCATCCTGTCCAACTCTTTACAAGCTTCAGTGAAAGTGCTTCTACAGAATGTATTTACCCATTCCCCCTTAAAATTGGAGGTGCTCCTTGATTTCCTCTCCTCCCTGCGCCAACGATAAACAGCTCCATGAAGACAGTTGCTTTCTGATCGCTGATATCAGTGAACTAAAGTGAATTTAGCACTTCAGTAGTCACAGTCACATCAGCCCTCCTGAAAGCCAATATAGCAAATAAGTACAATGCAGCGGAGCGGCCTCGTTAAAAATTCCGCTTAAACCCTTTAGCTGCTCTTTCCCTCTCCCCGACTCTCTCTCACACATCGATAAGCATAGAGGACATTTCACCTGTTGTCTTGGTAACCTGAATTAAACGTGACAGCCCTGAAGTACAGTTAATGTGTGTGAAGAGCATGGCAAAGAGGCCGAGTGAAGGCCTTCTCTCTTGCTCCTGGTCTGTGGTCAGGCCTCAGAGGATGGCAGCACTACAGAGCTGCAGGTGAACAATGTGTAGAACTGGTAAAGTGTTTTCAGACTGAATGTGTTTCACCTTTCTTTAACACCTGGACTGTTCGGCACTCTGTTTATTTGCTACAAGGTATCAGTTGCACAGACATTAGCTGTTGCTAGCGAGCAATGTGTGCATCCACTGTGTTGATCACAATGCTTATGAGGAATTCATGAGTTATTTTCGTCTCCCCTTTTCTCGTTTCTGGACCTTCACTGTAGTCCTCATGCCTTGGGCTAAGCATATCTTTTCATTTCATGTGGACTCAACTGTTTGCAAACTCACTATGCATTATGCATTGATTTTATATGCATTCTGCCTCCAGAACCTGCTTCACATTTAGTCTGAACACCACTTAAAAGAGTGTTCTACTGATTTAGCGTTGCACTCTGATAGCAGTGTCGGACTCAGGATGGGCAGTTTTTTTTTTATTTTTTATTTTTTAAAAAGGATCAAAATCTGTCCAGCAGAAGAAGACAGATCTTTTTGATTCAACTCATTCTTCTTTTCTGTCAAAACCTATGCCTACATTACCCATGATAGAACTCAGCCACCACATTTTTCTCTCTAACATCAACCAATCTAAACTGGAACTAAAATAATTCATCAATCCACTACAACTACATTAACTGACAAAAATCACAGTATATAACAACTGATTACGGATTAATCATCTGTTGGGAGAAAACAGTATAAATCTAGTTTTGAGTGATTTTCATACTGTAACTTCAGCTGAACAGTTACATCCTGCAGTCTCGCTATATAGATAATCAGGGGTACTGCCTCTTATTGATCATCTTGGGATTAGGGTTAGGGGATTTCTAAATACGAGGTAGTTGCTTTCAATGACTCGCCTCTCCAGTGCTCTAGTAAGTACAAAATGTCACCACCATACCTGTAGGGGTGCAATGGATCAAAAAATTCACAGTTCGGATCGTATCACTGTTGTGAGTCACAGATCGGATCAACAAAAAAGAAAAAAGAGTTGGGATTAGGATTAAATTATTTTAAAGAATACACTTGGCTTTGATCTCTGTCTCTCTCTGTAGCCAATAACAGCCAATCAACACAGACACACTGTGTCACAGGCAGACAGACACAGAGCTGCTCCAGTGAGCAGAGAGGAGCTGTGTAGAAGTTAAGGCAGCAGATATCGCCAAAGTTTCAATAAACATCACATCTTATGATCTGTTTCTATGACGACAGCATGGTTACACCAGTGAAAATGCCTGGAGGCCTTGTCGGGATTTTACTTGAGGTGATGTCATGTCTTTTTAAATCAGTCACTCTTCACAGAGATGAGCTGCAGAGTAAAACACAGCAGCATCCGTCCTGACTTTTCACTGCAACTCTGCATTGAGATTTCCAGTATTATTACTTGTATAAAAGTAACAGCGACAGTAAAACTGTGTTTCACACTATGATGGTTAGATGTAGTCCCTGGATCAAATGCATGCTGAACCGTGAGGGGCAATCCAAATGGGACACAGGACAACTGTGATGCATTGCACCCCTAATATCTTGTAAAGATTGACAAACTGCCTGTCTTAGGTCCTGCAAAATGTCTTAGTATCAGAAGCCAGTGGACAAAGTTAAATATTGTACATTATGTATATTTTGTAAACTGAAAGATTATATTTTGCCTCAATATTTTATCATGTTTTAGGGAGATGGTAGAACATCGTCAGGTTTCGTCTTTGCACGTATCTCAATTCACTGAGGTACACTGTCCTGAACTCCGTCTCTTTTGAAAGTTAAAATCTTCACCACTCTTGTTGGGTCATGTAGTTAAGTGCCTAGTTAAAGATACTGTAAAGTGGTAATAAATGTGTATTCTGAGTTCGTCACAACACAAAAAAATGTGTTATTAAAGTGATACTCCACTTAGGAGAAACAGGGTAGCAGCCTCATCCAGTACAATGGCAGTGAACGGTGACCACGGATAAAACGTTAAAAATAGCACACAAAACAAACAAAATGTTTCCATCCTGCTTGTGTGGTGTAATCCAAGTGTCCGCGAGCCGCAACATTAAAAATTAACCGCAAAAGACGCCATTTACACCATGTTTTTAGCAGAAATGTCAACTGTAGCATGTAGCTGGTAGGATGTAAACATGGTGTCGATCTCGCGAGACTTCCGCACGTGCGTCCATTAAGATATATACGAAGTCTCGTGAGATCGACGCGGACACTTGGATTACACCACACAAGCAGGATGGAGACGTTTTGTGTTTGTTTTGTGTGCTATTTTTAACGTTTTATCCGTGGTCACCATTCACTGCCATTGTACTGGATGAGGCTGCTACCCCGTTTCTCCTAAAACTCCAGGATTGTTTTGTGAACTGAAGACCTTCACCCATCATCACATCAGCATAGTGGTGAGTACATACTGAGTGGGTTATTCTCGCAAAGTGGAGTATCACTTTAACATGTCATTAACCACCCAGCCAAATTTGAAAGATTAAAAAAGCAAATGAAAAAGTTTATAAACTTCTCAAAACCATGAAAAAATAAGCAGTTCGAGGTCCGCCCAAAAAAATCCTGAACACACAGTTCAACAGTCTAACTCTAGAATCCAGTACTACATAGTTTTTTGTCTTTTCACATGTTCTCAGCAACAATGTTGTGATATCTATCATTTGTTTATAAGAAAAACTCCTTTCTCCTTTACACTGACTTTGAATAGCTAGTTATTTTACTGCGGTGCGGCAATCGATTCAATTATTAAGCAAAAATGCTGCTCATTCTCTGATTCTGGCTTCTCTAGAGCCGGTCGTCCATTAATCAGAGGGTCTATGGTTTGATCCCAGCATGTTGTAGTGTTCTTGTGCAAGATACTGAAACCCAAATTGCTCCTGATGTACCACTGGTATGTGAGTGGGTGATCATCGAATATTCATTGGGCGCTTTGGATAGAAAGTGCTTTGTCACTCCTGATGAGCAGTTTGGCACCTTGTGTGGCAGCCTCTGCCATCAGTGTGTGGATGTGAATGGGTGAACACTGGCATGTGTTGTAAAGCCCTTTGAGTGGTCAATAGACTAGAAAAGCTTTATATAAATGCAGTCCATTTACCATCTACAATGCAAGGTTATCCTGCTTTTAGCTGTTTTCATTTAAAACTGTAACACCTTTCTTAACTGTCCATAAAGTTGGGAGGTAATTCAGGTCATGTCCACGAACCCATTCAATGGCACCATTAACTGCTTTTGCAGGACTAGTTCTTCCCTGGAAAATACAGCACATAAAAAATAAAAGCCCTGCGAGCAAGCTGCAACTACAGTAAGTGAGTTTGTGCACTAGAATGTCCCAGTGCCTTATCTGTCACACACAAACACACATGTCCTCCGAACTCTTCATGTACATTCTGACGGCAATATCTCAGCTAATGTGTTTTCACTCTGGATGTCCCCTCTACCTGCCATTTCCTCCAACTGCTGAATGGTGGCTCTGGCCTTTTTTCTTAATGCACCACATGTGCTCCATCCACTGTAGCACTGTAGCCTAAGTGCATGGTACTCTTTCAAAAGGCCCAAACTCATTACATTAGACCAACGTCAGAGCCCTCGAGTGCAACTTTTATCGATGGAACGGCTTCTCAAGAGCTTGCCTTTTACCGCTGTCTTGAAAGAAATGGAAGCAGAAAAACACAACATTACTTGTCCCAAATATCAGACTATTTTGGTCGTTGTTGAACAGCACAGTGTATACCTCTTTGTGTTTACCTACTTTCATTTTCTGTCTCCTTCAGTGGATTGGTGATACATATCACTAGCCCAGGCGGTCTGTGCCAGGCCAGAATGCTGCAGAAACACACCATTTTCTTTTCACTAGGCTATCTCCCATGGTATCTGAGAGGCTATTCTCAAACTTTCTGCATTTTAGATGTGAAGGATGAGGAAAGAGGGGAGAAAAACAGCCCAACATCAAATACACCACAGCACGAAGCTGCAGAGGAGGGAGGAGTGAGTTCTACCAACTTTTTTAAAGAGAAATTTTGAGTCTGACCTTGCTCAGTTGAGACAAAGACTCATCTGTCCTGAACCATCCACCAGTAAAGCATCCCTTTGTCACATCCCATTCCCTTTGTGTTCATTTAGATATTTCAGATCTAGCAGAATTTAGCACTTTAATTAACAAGAACAGATGGCAGCCACCCCAAAATATTCTCCTATAAAATCCTCTTTTCACATATCAGAGGACTTCTCTTATGTCCCTCTGTTTACCCTCTACCTAGTGACCAAAACAGATCATCTCTTTAATTAGCATAAATGTAGCCAAACACGACAAGAAACTTCACTTTTTATCATTAATGTACCCTAAGTTTGCACAGCACGCCCTTGAAGATATTTACTATTTTGAAAATGGGAAAAGTTATTTTACTTTAGAGGAAGGGTTTTCTCAAGCGTCTGAATCTTGCTCAGTACACCCAAACACTGTCTTCTCTTCACGGCCCAATCTTTTCAGTGTAAGAAAATAACACCACAGGATTTTTAGGCGTACTCCCCAACTGCTATCTGAGAGAGCAGCAAACATCTCTTCTTTTTTTTAACAAGCTTTCTTAAAACCCAGAACTTGGACCACTGCATTCTGAGCAGAATGCTCTCTTTTTTTTAAGATGCTTTTGATAACAATTCTCTTCCAATAAACTGTTTACCGACATCTTGTTCCCTTGGCTTCTTAGGGGCCTATCACACAGCTTCGGTTGGTCTGGACCAAAAGACTTTTCAGTTTGATTTGAACCAAAATTACAGGTGTAAAACATCACCATGACCACAAAGTGGAGAAAACAGCTGAGCCTTGCCCCAAGCAAAAGAGGTGCTCAATCAAATTGAACCATGAAAACATTATTTTTGGATGGTTCAGACCTTCAGACCAATTACAAGAAATTCTAGAAAGCTGTCATCCTAACCAAGAAAAGGAAAAACAGCACAACAAAATGAGCTGTGGTAGCACGTGGGGAGAGGAGGGAACTAAATATTTAACTTACATTTGGCCAGATGACTTTATAGACAGAAAAAAAATCACACTTTTCAATTATTTATTTGATGGAAGAGACGCAGAATTGAACTGACAATACGCAGACATGAGACACATGCAACAATAAAGGGGTAGGACTAGATAAGTTTTATTAACTTCATCCTACACCCTTTCAAACAAGGTATGATTATCCATGTTGTTACAGAGCTGTCTCTTTAATTATTTTTCTGCCAAAGCACATTGTATATTTTATTTATTATTTATTTATTTTATTTTATTTTTTTTTACCTGTTCGAATAAACAAAATAAACAAACGTCCATCTACAAACCAATCAATTGCAGGTATAGGGAGACGCAGCTTATGTAGCTGATGAAGACTGGATGCAGGTATGTCTTATATGAGCTATTTCAGTATGGATCCCAGTGCATTTATTGGCAAGACCTTCTCTACTCTACCTCTAATTGGCTTGCCTTCATTGGTTGTGTTGGTCAAGTTGGTTAGCATGAGGACTGAGACTGGCTTAGGGTAAGAATAGACCAATGAGTCAGTCTCTTTAACACTTCCTTCAATATGTCTGAAGATTCATCTGGTACTAAACTGTACTTCTTGAGGTTCTTGAAGATGTGGTTGATGAGACGAGGGTGTCCATCTCAAAGTGTGTAGCAACATGTCTGTGACGATTCTCAGTCATCCAGGTCGTGGCATTCTCTAGGGACTGTATGAAGGCAACTGGACTTGAAGATATTTCACCTCTCATCTGAAAGGCTTCTTCAGTTCTTCCTCAGTTGCAACTGGGTACAATCTTCCAGCTTCCGTTGCTAAAACTGGGTGGAAATAATTATAGAGTTTAAAAAAACTCCATTGCTGAGCCAATCCAATGGGGTTGGCCTTCATACTGGGGTGGTGACATTGTGGTGTTGTGTGCTCAATACTGAGGAGAAATTGGGGGAGAGTATCCAATCTGGTAAGGCATGCCCTTGAAAAAATATAAGGGGCATAGGTTTGTTAGTTACCGTTCTCGTTGCCATTCCACCAGCTACCTTGCATTTAGAAATCCCCAGACAATCAGTAGGTGGCAAGATCTCTGATTGTCTGGTATAGCCAGACCAGGGTAAGAATATCAGTCAAAGGCAGAGTAGGGTGGGTCATGCCAAGAAAAGAAATGGGATCCATAATAGTGAGTATATTATGTATATATACATATATTTTTAGAGTACATGCACAATTGCAGTGTGGCACCAAAACTAACTATAGATGCAAAAAACAGCACGCACATCCAAAAAACGATGAAGCCTGGGTGCTGGACTAAGGAACAGATACAAAAGAAACAAAGTAAGTCCGCACACCAGAAACTGCTCCTTTGATGAGTATTTAATTGTATCACCACATGTGACGTTTCGGGCACCAGCCCTTCATCAGACATGATGAATGTCTGATGAAGGGCTGGTGCCCGAAATGTCACATGTGGTGATACAATTAAATACTCATCAAAGGAGCAGTTTCTGGTGTGCGGACTTACTTTGTTTCTTTTGTACCAAAACTAACTATAACATAGGTATTCAATGTAGTGTTACCCCTTAATAGTTGACTAGATCACTGGTTAGTCGGTTTGAGTCTTAGTCGACCAAGTCTGCATTTATTCATTAGGTGTGGGGAAATAAAAACACCTCAAATTGCTCTTAGGCCCTGGACCAAAGTATCAGGGGATTGTTGTAACCTGGAGCTGCGATTAGCTAGTTAGCTCAGACCAGGACTGGGAGTCGACAGTGGCTAGTTTATCAACCGGGACTACAATACCAAGGTGAATTAACTTTACAGAGGCTCTAACCAGGACTCGGACTCCAAGGACAATGAAGACACAATAGGTTCAGGCAGGGACAGGAGGAGGAGCAAGTTTGTAACTTAACAAGTTCATTTTTTTAGTATATATCATCGATAGTGTTGATATACAGTGTTGACATGAGTCAAGTAAATGTTCAATCTAGTTGCTGGTTCACACATTCAGAATCATTATTGCTTTTGTTGGCGGAACTAATGACAATTAGACGACTTGTAAAATCTCTCGTCATGGGCAGCCCTAGTACAGTATATCAAAACTGTGAACTTTGATTTGGACTTTCAGGTATGAAAATTGCCCCGAA
Source organism: Lutjanus campechanus (assembly GCA_027495735.1). Taxonomy (NCBI): domain Eukaryota; kingdom Metazoa; phylum Chordata; class Actinopteri; order Lutjaniformes; family Lutjanidae; genus Lutjanus; species Lutjanus campechanus. The sequence goes on from JAJHUR010087003.1 coordinate 42,639, forward strand.
CTGGAGTCTAGAA
>JAJHUR010087003.1:42671-71760 GCA_027495735.1 Lutjanus campechanus
TTTTTTTAAGATGCTTTTGATAACAATTCTCTTCCAATAAACTGTTTACCGACATCTTGTTCCCTTGGCTTCTTAGGGGCCTATCACACAGCTTCGGTTGGTCTGGACCAAAAGACTTTTCAGTTTGATTTGAACCAAAATTACAGGTGTAAAACATCCCCGTGACCACAAAGTGGAGAAAGCAGCTGACCCTTGCCCCAAGCAAAAGAGGTGCTCAATCAAATTGAACCATGAAAACATTATTTTTGGATGGTTCAGACCTTCAGACCAATTACAGGAAGTTCAGGAGGGAACTAAATATTTAACTTACATTTGGCCAGATGACTTTATAGACAGAAAAAAAATCACAAAAAATCACACTTTTCAATTATTTATTTGATGGAAGAGACACAGAATTGAACTGACAATACGCAGACATGAGACACGTCCATCTACAAACCAATCAATTGCAGGTATAGGGAGACGCAGCTTATGTAGCTGATGAAGACTGGATGTATGTCTTATATGAGTTATTACAGTATGGATCCCAGTGCGTTTATTGGCAAGACCTTCTCTACTCTACCCCTAATTGGCTTGCCTTCATTGGTTGTGTTGGTCAAGTTGGTTAGCATGAGGACTGAGACTGGCTTAGGGTAAGAATAGACCAATGAGTCAGTCTCTTTAACACTTCCTTCAATATGTCTGTGAAGATTCATCTGGTACTAAACTGTACTTCTTGAGGTTCTTGAAGATGTGGTTGATGAGACGAGGGTGTCCATCTCAAAGTACGTAGCAACATGTCTGTGAGGATTCTCAGTCATCCAGGTCGTGGCATTCTCTAGGGACTGTATGAAGGCAACTGGACTTGAAGATATTTCACCTCTCATCTGAAAGGCTTCTTCAGTTCTTCCTCAGTTGCAACTGGGTACAATCTTCCAGCTTCCGTTGCTAAAACTGGGTGGAAATAATTATAGAGTTTAAAAAAACTCCATTACTGAGCCAATCCAATGGGGTTGGCCTTCATACTGGGGTGGTGATATTGTGGTGTTGTGTGCTCAATACTGAGGAGAAATTGGGGGAGAGTATCCAATCTGGTAAGGCATGCCCTTGAAAAAATATAAGGGGCATAGGTTTGTTAGTTACCGTTCTCGTTGCCATTCCACCAGCTACCTTGCATTTAGAAATCCCCAGACAATCAGTAGGTGGCAAGATCTCTGACTGTCTGGTATAGCCAGACCAGGATAAGAATATCAGTAAAAGGCAGAGTAGGGTGGGTCATGCCAAGAAAAGAAATGGGATCCATAATAGTGAGTATATATTTTTAGAGTACATGCACAATTGCAGTGTGGCACCAAAACTAACTATAACATAGGTATTCAATGTAGTGTTACTCCTTAATAGTTGACTAGATCACTGGTTAGTCGGTTTGAGTCTTAGTCGACCAAGTTTGCATTTATTCATTAGGTGTGGGGAAATAAAAACACCTCAAATTGCTCTTAGGCCCTGGACCAAAGTATCAGGGGATTGTTGTAACCTGGAGCTGCGATTAGCTAGTTAGCTCAGACCAGGACTGGGACACAGCCTCAGAGTCTGAGAGACAGTGGCTAGTTTATCAACCGGGACTACAATACCAAGGTGAATTAACTTTACAGAGGCTCTAACCAGGACTCGGACTCCAAGGACAATGAAGACACAATAGGTTCAGGCAGGGACAGGAGGAGGAGCAAGTTTGTAACTTAACAAGTTAATTTTTTTAGTATATATCATCGATAGTGTTGATATACAGTGTTGACATGAATCAAGTAAATGTTCAATCTAGTTGCTGGTTCACACATTCAGAATAATTACTGCTTTTGTTGGCGGAACTAATGACAATTAGACGACTTGTAAAATCTCTCGTCGTGGGCAGCCCTAGTACAGTATATCAAAACTGTGAACTTTGATTTGGACTTTCAGGTATGAAAATTGCCCCGAACTGGAGTCTAGAACAAGTCTTCAATAAATACATCTTAAGGCAAGTTAGGAGAAGGAGATGATCTAACTGTTCTCAGATGATATCGCTTTGATCACAATCAAAGTTTCCTCTGAATGTTGCACTGAGCTGACTGCAAAAGCCTTTGGAACTGTATCAGACAGTACACAACTCTGACAAAACTCACTTAAAAGCATGTTAATGTTCAGCCTTCATTTCATCTGCAGCCTCTGTGATCTCACAATTTGTGTAGAGGCAGTGGGTTACCTCTTTTACTTGTTTGTAAGCTTTCAGCTGGGAGCAAACACTATACATGTTTAATGAGTGATACATTCTTTGAATTTTAAAAGCTTCACACCTACGACATCTGTTCTAGAAATAGAGAAGTGACAGAAAAACGGTGCAGCATAAAGCTTCAGCCTGCTATAGCTGGAAGAATCACTCGGCTTTAAGAAGTAGACATTCATTTCACAGCTGAAAAGGATTTTCAACTGTAGAAACAACTGAAGGCACTTATACAGGACACACATAGTGAGGAGAGGTATCAAAGCATATCCGTGGCCCAGAAAAGTGTGTCTGTGCTGCTGGAGACGGAGAAGATGTTTGAGAGGAGAGGAGTACACACAAAGCTTCACAGCTGGTTTCCCACTTCAAACAGGAACAGAAGCTCTACAGCATAGAGAACATCACAAAACAGCAAAATCTTCACACCTGAGCCGCAATTTTAATCTCTCATAATCCTCTTTGTATGTAAATGAGTTTTGATTATGTTCCACATAGAGGACAGGAGAACTTAACTCCAGGCTGCTTGTAATTAGTTTGCATGGATTCCTAGTGATATATATAGCAACATAAATTCTATTTTTGACTGTAAAGTACTACGTGCATTTTGACAGCAACTTTGTCCTGGCGTGTTGTAAGTTGTCTGTCCAGCATTTTGGGTCAGATGCCATGAAATTAATGTCCTGAGTCAAATTCCAAGTCCTAAACTCTGAGTTTCAAGTCCTAAAAATTCATAATGTGCTCATCATTTATGCAACTTCAGATGTTAAATGAAGGTAAATGATGTGGCGTCTCTGTCTTGTGATTTTCGACCCACACATTTTGCATACTGCAATTAGCGTTATTTGATTCAGGAAACAAAGGGAAGTTAATTAATTTGTGACTTTTTAGGTAACTTTTTATCTTTGGTCTTGAGATACGGTATCAAGCATTTTGAACTCCAAGTGAATTTATAAGTCATTTGTTTTAAAGACCAAGTCAAGTTGCAAATATATTTTGATTGATTGAGTCTGACTTGAGTTCAAGTCATTGACCTGAGTCCACATCTTTGATACTACCCCTCGAACAACAGTTCCTTTAACAAAAGTACTGTATCTTGAAAAGTACTAGCTTGGTCACTGTTTTCTGATCTGCCATCACTATGGTTTAACCTACAATAACTGTCACATCGTCTCCTTTAAGTTGATGTGGTAAACCAGCTGTTTTACATCGGGCAGTTACACAGCAACATTAGCATTTGTTTGCATTTGTCCTTGTGTTCACCTGATAAATGTAAGTCCAATTTTTCACTCTCTTTTAGCTCTGTTTTTGGTTTCCACCAACACCTGAGAAAAATATCTGTCTCATTAGCTGCTAAACGCTCCACTATATTCAATAGCTAGTCTTTAACTGTGTGTGTCTGCTGTTTGGTGCTGAGTGTACAGTGGCTTTTTAGTTGCTTGGCGCGCTCACCAGACTGATTTGCAAAAGTGAATTTAGAATCTCTTAGTTCATTTTCAGTTACCAAGAGGCATTATCAAAAGGCGCTCACCAAAATGTGTCCGGACACAACTGGATAGACCTGCAACCACTACAACCAGTCAGAGTGATGAAATGTGTGATTTAGTGCAGTTGGTAAATTAAACATGCCAAATCCTGTGAGAAGAACAGCAAACAAATCTTTATTATCAACAAAAGTGTGAAGTGCAGCTGTTTATTCTTCTTTTAGAGTAAATACACTGTCCAGTTCATTTAAAAGTGATGTGATAGTGGATTCAACAGAAACACCTCCACATCTTTGTGATTGGCTCGGCCAGATCCAAGACAGGTGGAAATCTCTCTGACTGGCAGGGGGACCAGACGTATCTGCCAGAGCAAAAATGAACTCACAGTTTGTTCTGGTTTTCAGGCTAGCTTTTTAGAGCTTTCTCAATGAAAACAGCTGCTTGATGCAGCTGGAAATGATGTCATAAAAACATCTATTGTAGCTGCTTTAAAGCTGCTTTAATCAGTATTTTTAGGCACACTGGCAGCACGGCAATGTCAGATGTTGAATTTGTCTGATACTTTTGGTTTATCACAAAATAACATCAGCTTATCTGTACTTTGTGTGTAGAGGTATCTCCACGGTGCTGCGTTAGTGCTGGAGAAAGGTCTGTCTCCACACATTTTCATTCTGTTATAGGGGAAAAAACACTCTGGCTTGGCTTGTTCATTTATTTAAACCTATCACAAGTGTCTTGGGTGTTGCAATGGTGCTCCTGCAAAATAGTGTTGGGGGGAACTTGTGGTGGTGTAACATTTGCACATGGGGAAGTCAGCCCAGGTAACAGCTGCTAGCTTGCTCATACTGTTAGCAATCAGGTTAGGGCTTTTATGCTTTTGATTTGATAGGAGAGCTGAAGTGAAGGCAGGCAGCAGCAGCAAAGCGCCAGTTAGGAATCAAAGCCACAGCTGCTGCAGTCGACCCACAGCCCCAACACATGGGGTGCACGCTCCACCAACCAAGCCACCAGTGCGCCCCTGACATGCCATTTTCAGTGTGTAGCTTGCCAGCATGCAGATAGCAGGAGGGGAGAATGCCACTTGAAGTAGGTGGTCAGTGGCAGGCTGATACCTGAAGTCTGCATCCGGTGAGTCAGACTAGTCCCCAGAGGATCTTTCAAGATCATAGTGACTCCTGCTGCTTGTTCCCAGATTCTATCACAGATTTGTGCTTCTACTGCAACAGTTGTGTTTTAGTTTAAAAAAATGGATCATTTCTGTTGAGAGACAGTTGCCATATGTACTGAAAGCATGAATTAAGTTTAAGAAATGCCTTTGTCTTGTACATGTTATATAATCCAGGGTTCAGCTGCAAGCAAGTTTTGTGATGAGGCGATGAAACAGCTGATGAATCAGTGATCCAGAGAGACAAAATCACATTTAAATAAACTGACAAACCCTGCACATGCACATGAAGGCAGCGCAGCACTGTACAGAATCCATACTCTCCTTCCTGATATGCCTGCTTGGCTCCTGCTGCCTCGGCGGGGGCAGCCTCGTGGGGTTTTCTCGCAGGATACCACTCCACGTTGACACATCTGTCTGATAACACTGGCACGACGGTGGTGCAGGCAGAGCAGGGGAGAGAAAGCGAGGGAGGGAGGGCTGCTCCTGCTCAGCAGCGCTCGCACAGAGCCGAGCCGCTGCCTTCAACCCGGAGCAAAGCCCATGGAAGAGGCAGCCGTCCTCCTCCTGCTCTGCCTGCCTCCGTAACTCCTGCTACAATTCCTCCGGTGAGTCAACAAGCTGTGGACTTTATGGCTGTTGTGTTGTTGTTGTTGTTGTTTTTATGGTGTGTGGCATGTTTTCATGGTTACCCGACACTGTGAAATATGTTGTACACTGTGGCATATGCTGAGAGGTTATTTATTGGCAGTGTAGATTGCGATGCAAGATTCACACATGCCGTTGCCAAGGATTTTTCTTTCAAAATATGAGCAAAATAAAATGAGGCGCTCCAACCGTGGCTCTGAGCTGTTTGTGTGCTGTTTCAGCTGGGTGATTCAGAGGTGCAATTTCCTAACAGCAGCTGATGTCATTACAGCTGCTGGACAAACTGTCACTGGCTACACAATATTCATCAACGTGAAAATAAAGCAGAGCTGGAGATTTGTTCATCTTGGACGGCTGTTTTTCCACATCAGTTGTTACTAATGATGGGTTTTAGGTGAACATGATGTATATAATATATTCCTATTTTTCTTTCTTTTAGGTGTAGAAAATGACTAGATCATTATGTTCCTTCCTGTCCTGTTATTTTATGAAAATCATGAAATATATTGTCTATACATATAGGATATCAACCTGTCTTTATGTTTTCCAACTATTAGAAGTTGAAAATGACAAAATGTATCTGTATCTATCTCGAATAGATACAAAATTACAAAATCTATAGTCTATAGGAAATAGATACAGATAGATTTTTAAGAAAATAGATGAGTTTTGTTGTTTGTTTGCCACTCTTAGAAATAGGGTTTCCAAAAGGGTTCTTCTTGAAGGGCCGAGGTTATACCCAAGGGATATTTGATGAATGAAGGGTTCTATCAAGAACCCTTTTCATCCAAAGAACCATTTTTGGAAGAAAGACTCATGATTCAAGGGTTCTTTGTACCATAACAATATAGGGTTGTGAGAAGGTTCTGGATAAAACCCTTGGAATATAAAAGGTTGTCAGGAGAACCCGCAGAGCAGAACGAAACCCTTAGAATATATTTAAAATGACTCTTGGTAGAACCCCGTGGGATTGGTTCTTGTCAGCACCCTTAGATTGTGGAAAGGTTCCCCAGAAAGGCTTCTGGATGGAGCCATTACACCATAGAAGAGTTTTCTGTAGAATCTCTTGTAGGGAGTTCTGGGTGAAACCTCTGACAGATGACAGATTCCAGGTTTAGAAGCCTTTATGCTGGATTCTAGCTAGAGCTCTCTGAAAGGGTTCCAAGTGGATCCTTTATAAAATGTTGTACCAGGAACTAAAACATTTTCTGTTATAGGCACAAGCCAAAGAACCCTTTTTGGTTCTAGTTAGCACCTTTATTTGTAAAAGTGTAGGAGATACAGATACATTTTGTAATTTTTATTTCTATTTAAATGATAAAAAGGTATATAAAGGTGCTAGCTAGAACCATGAAGGGTTCTTCAGCTTGTCTCCATAGAAGAAACTTTTTGGTTCCTGGTATATCCTTATGTAAAGACTGCACTTGGAACCCTTTCAGAGAGTTCTACTGGGAACCAACTGTGAAACATTTCACCCAGAACTCTCTATGAGAGTTACTATAGAGAATCTTCCTATGGTGTACTGGTTCGACCTAGAATCCTCTCTTGGGGTTCTATCCAGAACCTTTCCACAATCTAAGGATGCTAACAAGAACCCACCAAAGGGGTTCTACCAAGAACCTTTTGATATTTCATATATTCCAAGGCTTTCATTCAGAACCCACCCTGGGAGTTCTACCGACAACGCTTTTATATTGTGGTACAAAGAATCATTGAAGAATAAGTTCCTCCAGCAGAACCCTCTCTGCCAAAAGAGTTCTTTTGAATGAAAAAGGTTCTTAATGGAACCCTTATTCTTACAATGAATCCTTGCTGAACCCTTTATTCAAATTCTTCTGAAGCAAATGGTTGTGGGAAGAACCTCAGCCCTTCAGGAAGAACCCTTTTTTTGGAGGAAAAGGATAGAAAATCATAACATAAATCTGTTTCTGTCTATTAGGGGTTAAAAAATTAATTTATTTTCTAATAATTATTGAAAGTGACTAAATGAACCTGTGTTTATGTCTATTAGGACTATAATATTACAGCAGCGTATTTGTCTGCGTGTCTACCTATTGACATATAAATACTATCTACCTGGTCAGATTCAGGACTTTGCTGCCGTCTCCAGCTGGCAGTTGAAGCGCTGCAGCAGCATGACGCTGACAGCCACATCAGATATCCACAGTTTGCCTGATAGATCAACCGTGCGGACGGCTTCATCATCGTCCTAATGGCTGGTGAGGACAGGCAGTGAGGGATGGGGACGTTTGAGCTGATGGATACTGTGGAAGTCGGACAAAGCTTTGCCAATTACACACATCCAGAGAAAAACCAGCGAGTGTAACGAAGCATCTCCATCACTGCGACAGGATAATGTTCCGTTTCTGTTGTTTTTCTACAAAACTAGCCCTGAAGAGAGCTGTAGCTGAGTTTTTGGTAAACAAGGTGATGGGTACTGACTCCGGAAAAGGTTTTGACATGAGCAGGAAATTATGAATGGTGCGTGACCAACAGCAAACTAGTTATTTCTGATCTCTCTTTGAAACCAGACTTCAGTGCAAATTGAGTGGAAACCTCGATTTTTCAGCGATGCAGTGCAGTTATCATCCTGCCTGTTTGTCTGACCTGTTTGTGTCAGTGCTTATTTGTACATTACAGTCCACACAGCAGTGTCCTATATGTGCAAGTGAAGGCACGTAGTACATAATGTATAGACTCTAACATCCTATGAGATCTGCTTGTCTTTGTGTCCATTTTCCACGCTCTGATCTCCTACTGTGTTTTTTCCCCTTGTTTCATTTCCTAACATAAGTTCTGTCTTATCTTATCTCTTCTGATCTTATATGCTCATCCCCAGGTGGAATCAAATACGCTGCAGGCAGTGTTTTTACACATAAATATAGTATCACAGCCAAATTGAGCGTAAATCCTTGCTATAATTGGTACAAACAAAAGACAGTGGGCAAGATAAGACGAGTGCCACTTATCTCAACCCAGTTAGGTTTAGGATGGTAGTGTCATGACCATACTTCCCTCAAAGTGGAAATTACAATTTGATACAGCTTGTCTTATTTCTGCAACTTTCGCCTTCATTTCTATCAGCAATAACATAATTGTGCGAAAGGGTTTTTCACACATGCCTTGTTTGGTCTGGACTTTCGAACATTCCAGTTTGATCTGTACCTGATCAAAACCTAAAACTTCCTAGTTTGGTGTGGATTTTTGGACTTTTCAGTTTGATCCGCACCAAAATTAGATGGTCTCAGTCCAGATCAAATTTAACCATGGTTTGGTTTGTTTCTAGTGTGAAAATATATTTTTTGGGATGTTTGGACTTTCGGACCAATTACAGGAAGTTCTGAAAAGCTATCCTGTGAAGATATTTACCATTTTCAAAGGCATGGGAAGTTATTTTTCTTTGCAGGGAGGGTTTTCTCAAGTGTCTGCATCTCACTAGGTACACCCAAACACTGTTTCGTCTTCAGGGCCCAATCTTGCTTCTCATTATCTTTGTGTAACCCTGGAAAACAACACCACAGGACACAAGATCTTTACTCCCCAACTGCTAAATGAGGGAGCATCAAACATCTCTTTTTTCTGAGCATTCTTAAAACCTAAAACGTCCTTGCTTTTATGGACCACTGTATTCTAAGGAAAATGTTTCTGCTCTTTTTTGAATGCTTTTGAACACAGTTTTCTCCCAGTAAACTGTGAGTTATCATTTTATTCTTTTGGTTTCTGCCTCGTTTGATCTGGACTTTTGGACTTTTGAATTTGATCCAAAACAAAATTACAGGTGCAAAGACGCCTCTTGATGACAGTCCAGACAAAACAGACCAACCTTGGTCTGCTTAAATGAGGATGGAAAAAAGTTCAGTATGTTCCAGACTGGATGAACAGAATTTCTTCTGGACTCTGTCCTGCAGAGATAAAATCAAACAGAGAAAAGATAAAGTCATATGTATATACAATGGGTTTTTTTTTTGTAATTTCAGGGATAATGACAATCTTTCCAATGCATATATTGTATGTATTTTGTTTAATCGGGCCTCAGTCCCTCAACACCTCCAAATGGAGCCATTTCCCAGTTCAGGTTTTAATTGTTTTTACTAAGATTTTCATCAAATATTAATGATCTTTTTGGGGAACCCCAAAATATGTGATAGTGTGATTCTAATGAACCTCAGAGCCACACGATCTTTTGCATTTTGTCCAGTACTTATCTTTTATCTTTTCCCTTCCATTTGTTTACTGGTTTGGATTTTTGGAAGCCCTTATATTTAAAAGTCTATAGGTTCTTCCTTCATCCTTCATAAGATGTAGCAATATATATGTTAAAATGCTGCACGTAGCACCTTTAATGCATCATAAATGTGACTCACATAAACCTACCTGTGATTAAATGTCTGTCATATTAGCAAAGTTTAAGTGCTTTGGACATACTGTACGATCCAGGGGGCGATAACCCATCACATCCTCTGTATAATGGATAGTTAATGGCAGGTCTTGAAGCCTGGTCTACCGCTGCTGTCATTATAAGTTACTTGTCAGCCAAACACAAATGTGAAAATGTAACACGAGTGGGCTTTGTCTGGCTAAAGGCCAGGAGGAGGATGATATCACTGCCCTTGTTATGCACTGAGAGGCCGTGGGCGGCGGGGCTAACTGCAACTGATGGTGATGATGATGAGGATGATGATGATAGGTGGAAGGGAGATGTGGAGGACAGGATATGAGCAGAGAAGTAGAGAGATGGCTTCTGTTTCTCACAGATTTCCGCTCTCCACTTTGGATTGTCTCTGGTGGAATCTTCGCCTGGCTGATAGCGCTCCACTCCAGGGACCTTCATCACAATCGCAATCCCATCAGCCATCTGTCGCGGTTACCAATAGCAACATGGGAGCCAATACAGGAGTGTGATAGCAATATGAGTGATGGGCTGCAGCCCTCGTGGCTGTTGTTTGCTGTTACATAACTCAAGGTAATTTGTGAGAAGCACTAAGAGGCTCAACATGTGCACTTGTGTACAGTGGCTACTCTGTTTACTGCTGCTGGGTTAGAAGGATTTTAACATGACGAAAGAAGACATTATTCCAGATCCAGGGTTGATCTGGTTTTATGTTTTAGAAATACAGGAAATACAGTGGGAGCAAAATACAGAAAACCTGAAAGCATGAGAATTTGTCATTTTCTATATTTAGATGATAGTAGTAGGACTTTTCAGTTCATTGCAGGGCTCGATACAACTCTGAAATTCAGCTGCTTACAACCAAGTTAATTAGTGAGATTTAGAGGAGATAGATTTGAACTTTGGACAGAGCCATGCTAGCAGTTTCCCCCTGATTCCTGTCTTTATGCTAAACTAATCACCTCCTAGCTCTAGTTCCATACTTAGTATAGCCTACATGAGAGTGGTTTTGTTCTCCTCATCTATCTCTCAACAAGAAAGCCTTGCCCAAATGTCAAACTATTCTTTTAATGATAGCTTACTTCCATTAAGAGTCTAAGTAAGCAATAGATGGCAGCAATTTGGCATACTAATGAAGGTCCTGTACTGTCAAACTGAGTCAGACCTGAGCTACTGTGCATTATGCCAGGGTCCTGGAATCCAGTCTTTGTAATTAATGGTATCAATTACACCTGTGCTGCTGTTAATGTCTGCATTGAAAAAGGCCTAATCACATTAGCAAGTTGCCATTGCTAATGTTAGCATAAATTGGCCTGTTTGCATACACTTCGACAAGACAGTGTTTGTGTCCATTTGACAATGGTAGCCCTAGTCTCTAGACTCTTCTTTTCTTTTGGTTTCTTGAAGTCTTAAGCTGCTACATTCTTAACTATGTGTTGTTGTTTTTTTTACTAGAATTCAGCTCCATACAGCCGAGTGTTCATTAGTAAGATCTAGAGGAGATAGTGGGTTAAGTTTTGAACTTATGACAGAGCCAAGCTAGCAGTTTCCCATTGACACCAGCCTTTGTGTTAGGCTGATCACCTCCTGGCTCTAGTTCGATATTTAATCTAGCCTGCATGAGAGTGATGTTGTTTTTGTCACCTATCTCTCAACAATAATGCCTTACCCAAATGTCAAACTATTCTTTTAATGATGGCTTCATTCCATTAAGTGTCCAAGTAAGTGATAGATGACAGCTATTTTTTGATATGAAATAGTAGTGCAACAACAGATATTACCAATGGAATCTTGGAATCCAGTCATTGTAATTAATGTTATCAATTACACCTGTGCTGCTGCTAATGCTGCCTTGAAAATGGTCTAATCATTAAAAAGTTGTCATTGCTAATGTTAGCATAAACTGGCCTGTTTGCACATACATCCACAAGACAACTGAAGCAAAATCAGCATTTTTTTTTTACCAACTTTTGTCCTCAGCATGACAGCATTAGTACCGTTAGAATATGCTGACTGGTTCTGTCTGGGAAAAGTTGCATGCAACCGAGGCTGTGGTGCTTGTCTATGACAACAGCTCGCAACAGCCTTGTCAATGGCACATCGATTGACTGACACACCAAAAACAAACAGTATCATATTCAGACCTGAAAACAAATTATATGATAATTATTTAAATTGTGGTTAAAATCGAGAACACTCTAAACACCCTTGAAACCTGGACAATCCTGGATAAACTGGGATGTCTGGTCAAAGTAAATAAATGTCACTTACACTATGACGAAATGTCAAAATATCTGCTTTGGAAAAAGGTTGCTTTGGCAAGTTATTGCTAATGTTAGCATCAACTGGCCTGTTTGTACATCCAGCAGACAATATACTTTTCAATAGCAGCCATATTTACACGAAATAGTCGAGTAAACACAGGTGTTACCAATGATGTTAATTTATGTTCCATTCCAATCAGGTCAAACAGAGTCAGGCGGCTGCTATTGTGCATGTTGACTGACTGGAAATGCTCTGCTAATTCCTGTAATAGGATCTTGATTATTATCACCAACAACACCTGTTTTATGCTACTATTTCATATCAATTTGGCTGCTGTGAAAAAGATTTATTGGAGCAACATTAGAATTAGTTAGATTTCATGTCCTCCTGAAATAAGTAAGTCCAGTATCACTCTTCTTTTGGTTTCATGAAGTCTTTATCAGCTAAATACTCTGTTATGTTCACCAGTTAGTCTTTAACATTGTCTGCTGTTTGGTGGAATTGGGTTAGGATGGTAGGGACATGTCCCTTCCAATATAGAGATTACTGAATTGCTCCTGGGAATAATCAGTGGTTAGATTCAGTATTTTGACAGAGAACCTGTGCTAATTATAGATGCAAAACAATGCATTTTTAAGTTTTGAATGATTGCATGCTCCCCCTCATTATGCCTCACATTGGTTTGGTCCATTACCTACCTAAAGCCATAGATCATAGCCCTTTCTCAATATGCGTTCTTCTCTGTACTTGTGTTCTTATGTACTTGAGAAACGTCATCAGTCTCAGTCCAAGTACTGTTCCAATTCAAAAGTCTGCATCTCACCAAGTACAGTCAAATACCCGGATGTGTTCTTGCGCCGCCCGTTTTATTGAGGATGCATCAGATGGTGACTTGTGTGGACTTGGGGCAGCCACGTATCCTAGAATGCATTTCGTAGCAACAACGGAGGAGAACTGTAAGTCACAAGTGTTGAAATACTACTGTTTTAGTATCGCAAAATGTAGTTTTAAGATTATTTTATGCGAGAAAGTAGATGTTAAAACTTAAAATCTGTGGTCAATTCATCACAATAGCACGTAGTTTAAAATTTGCTCCGAAGTTTTCGGAGATGTGTTGTCCTGTTAACGGGACGTCATCGTTGTCGTCGATGTGACATCCTGACGGGTAAGTGGAGAAGAGCTGAGATGGTGACGCCATCAAGTACGCTTCCGTCCCAATTGCAGAATGACTGTCCTGCGTCCTCCTGTCCTCGAGAGACTGTACTCCCAAGTCGAACTTGCTAAGTCCAAACTGCCAAGTTTGTAAGTTCGAACTTGATGTACTTGATATTGAGAAAGGGCCCATATCTCTTATTCTGTCATTTATTTCCATGCACACTGTAATATTAGTCAGCAGTCCTCTGGCAGCAACATGGCATCTCTCAGCCTCCTGTCGCACTGTGCGCCCCAGGCAGGAGGCTGACAGCTTTTGCTATGATTATTTAAAACTTTCCACAACAACAACGGCACATAATGTCCACCCTTGGGGCAGGTAGTCAGTGGGTTTATCAGAGCTTTTTTTTTTTACAACAGCTGCTTGCTGCTGCTGCTGAATATTACCATAAAACTGAATCAATTACCTGCAAGATGCTAAAAAGCTCAATCTAACTGCAAGGATTGACCATAATACCAAGTACATTAATGTCACTTGATTCTATTTTAATACAACAAATATTTATTCATTTTATTCATATAACACCAGGGACAGTATTTTTAAAATGTAGTTGTTAAAGCTCATTTTCATCTGCAGTCCCATGGCTGCTGTAGCTTGTAAATGTGTGATACTGGCATAACATATTCCTTTTGGTAATACAGTAAATAAAACAGACTGGACTCATTAAAAAGAGGCTTGTATTAATTTTTTGTCTAAATCACAAACACTCCCAGTGATAGTTGAAATATGAGTCAGCTGTCTACACTCCCTTGAGGAAAACATAACCAAATGTAAGAGCACACACATTTATTTGTTAGGGAGCTTTTTTTTTTATCAATAACTTAAAGTTGTGCTGATGCAGTTTGAAAACTTGCCATGAATTCAAATTGAATCACACTGCACGACCGCATCCCATTGGTATGCGTGCACCACACAGCTCAGACATAACCCACAGGTACACAGACTTGTCCAACAGCACAGCGTGTCTCTTAGCTAACCTGATTAAGACTCTTCCCCCAGTAATAATGTGAGAGAGGAATTGCTTTCTGATTGAGCAACAAAGGCGATTTGTTGTGCTGTTGGGTCTCAGTGTTAGAGAGGGGCTTTGGCTTGTTGCTGGTTCAATGTGTTGGCACGCTCGTCTGGATGGCTTTGTGTGAGTGGAACAGCGTGTTAACTCGACAAGCCAAGCTGGTATCTGAGGTAGAGCCTGCTCGGGGTTGCCAAGCAGGAGTTTGTATTCATTAGGAGTGGTGGAAGAAGTATCCTGATCTGGTATTTAATGCAGTCGAATTACCAACAGCCACTTCATGAGAGGTGCTCTACTCCCATTTATGATCATTAAGAACTCTAGTAATCAAAGAAGTCTTTCATGTTCTTGAATACTTCATTAAGGAAAGGTTAAAGGGCGACGACGCCCCTGCTACCACCACGATTTAATGATAATTCATCATCATAAAATCCACTGACCATGATAACAAGATTAAAAGTCTACAGTCACACTAGCAGTCTGAACTTTGTCAGGAGAAGATTATTGTCTGTTAGCTTTAGATGCATTTCATTTATCTCTGTCAGCTTCAGCTAACATGGGACAGAGACTGCTGTCGTCTTTGTTATACTAAGCTGTGCTTTGTTGGACTGAGGTGTGCCTTGTAATCCTCAGTTGTACTATTTTAGACTCAGCTTTACTTTGTCAGTGTCAGTTGTAATTTGTTAGGCTGAGCTGTACATTGTTAGACTCAGCTTTACTTTGTCAGACTCAACTTTATTTTGTCAGTGTCAGCTTTGATATGTCAGGGTCAGCTGTACATCATTAGACTCAGCTGTGTTTTGTTATCCTCAGTTGTAGTTTTTTAGACTCAGCTTTACTTTGTTGATTCAGCTGTACTTTGTTAGACTGAGCTTTACTTTGTCAGTGTAAGTTGCAATTTGTTAGGCTGAGCTCTACTTTGTTAGACGCAGTTTTACTCTCTTAGACTGAATTTTACTTTGTTGGTGACAGTTGTAAATTGTTAGACTGAGCTGTACCTCGTTAGACCCAGCTTTATTTTGTCAGGGTCAGTTGTACAACCTTAAACTCAGCTGTGCTTTGTTATCCTCAGTTGTAGTTTTTTCGACTCAGCTTTACTTTGTTGATTCAGCTCTACTTTGTTACACTGAGCTTTACATGTCAGGGTAAGTTGTACTTTATTAGGCTCAGCTGTATTTTGTTACTTCCAGCTTGACCTTGTCAGACTTGGTTGTGCTTTATCAGACTCAGCTGTGCTTTGTTAGACTGAGCTGATCCTTGTTTTGTTAGACTCAGCTTTACTTTGTTTGACTCAGCTGTTCTTTGTCAGACTCAACTGTTCTTTGTTTTGTTAGGCTCAGCTTTACTTTGTTTGACTCAGCTGTTCTTTGTCAGACTCAACTGTTCTTTGTTTTGTTAGGCTCAGCTTTACTTTGTCGCCCTCAGCAGTACTTCTATAACCTCACATATATATATAAACGTCAGCCACAGCTGTATTAGTCTGGTTTAACTATCATTTCTAACTATCATCACCAGCTGTAACTTGTCAGCCTCAACCATCACCAGTCAGTCTCAGCTGTCATTTTCCAGCCTTCACTGCCACTTTGGACCTGTCTTTTTATAGCTGTAAAGTGATTTGCCTCTGTAGAGCATTTTTGGCCCAATAATATTCATCATTACTTACATCACATCCTCTCATAGTTTATTAACTGAGATTCATGTTCTGCATTAACAGACCCATTGAGAAAAAGTGATTGTTAAAAACAAATCATTGTCATTTCTCAGTTTTGGATCAGAAGATGCTGTAGGTGTATGAGCAAAATATCAAATAGTTTTATATGTCCAATATGTGTAATGAAACAGTAGAAGGAATAAGTTAACCTGCACCATACACTTGTGCTGATTGTGATTAGCCTTAGAGCTCAATTCACACATTCTTTACTCCTCCTGAATACTAACTACACACTCATTTCTTATATGCCTCTAGTCAAGAAAGGCCATTTTCTTTTATTATTAGGCTTTTGCCTTGAAGGTGTTACTGTAGTCTTCGGTGTTAAAAGGATTTAAATATTTTTGATATTAAATGGATGTGCTTTAGTATTATTAAGTAGAATTATTAAGTCTTTGATGACAGTGCTTGGGCTAAATTGCTCTCCACACCTAGTCGAAAAAGTGTCCTTGTTGCATTTCTTTTTTTCTGCATGAAAGGGTGCGAATATCCCATCTGTTCCTCGTGAGTCACCGTCAGATGATTTCCACGCAAGACGTTGATGTCTCAGACCATTATTACAATCACTTCAAAGGAACAATTCATTCATGGACAAAAATGCATGCCTTCAGGGCTCTCTCTCTCTCTCTCTCTCTCTCTCTCTCACGCACGCACACGCGCACACACACACACACAAACACACACACACATACACACACACCTGATCCTAACTCAATCAGCTCCTAGGTAGAAGTTGTCATGGATGATAAGACATTAAAATGGAAACAACAATGTTTATTTTTAGCTGAGGAGAGAAAAAGACGGAGGGAAGTGAGGAGAAGGGGACTGGAGTGTTTTGTTCATGCAGCAGCAGCACAGCTACTCTAATGGTCACATTTGTTCAACATATAAAAAAATGCAAATCAGATGTTGGTTTTCTGCATTGTTCAGGTGTAACAGATTGCGTATTTCCTGTGCACACCAATTTAGGAGTGATGTATTGAATGCCATTCAAGTCATGCCTATGAAATAAACATTGACAACAATGACTTTTATTTCCAAATGCCACATTTATTTCCCAGGTCTTCTATTCCATCAGCAAGACTGAACACAGCCTCTGAGATTGATGTAGGCTAGTGTGATGGCAGGGAATACAGTACCAAGGTAGTTTTCTTTCTGGGTTTGGCTCCTGGCGTGCCTGGCATCCTGCTCTGCCTCAACTCACAGGGACTTATGGAGGTTTTAGATGGACAGATGTCTTTTCTTGTTGCTAGCCACTAACTATTGCTAACCAAAGCTGACGGTAGCTAGTTAGCCCAGTTAGTCATGCTGTGGAGCCCAGTTCCATTGCCCACTCTCCTGGCTCCAGTTCTGGTGCCCATTATGGCCAGCATTTCCCATTGGGTCCTGCTCGCCCTGAGCCAAAAAACCTTCTCCTCCAGTTAAAGAACAGGTAGTACAGTATTGAGGTGGTTTTCTTGTGGGGTGTGGATCCTGGCATTCCTGGCATCATACTTTACCTCCACTCTGTGTAATTTGCAGTTTCCTAATGGGCAAGTAACCACTAACTACTGCTAATTGCAGCTGCTGTTAGCCAGTCAGCTCAGTTAGCCATGCCACGTAGCCCAGGTCTGTTGCTAGTCTCTTGGCTCCCGGTCTGGCGCCCATTATGGCACTGCTCCCCACCAGCATTTCCCATTGGGTACTGCCGCCCTGGGCCAGAAAACCTTCTTCTCTAGTTTAAGGACAGGGAGTACAGTACTGAGGTGGTTTCCTTGCCTGGTTTGGCTCCTGGCACCCCTCCCTTGGCATCCTGCTCCGCCACAACTCACAGGCATTTATGGAGTTTCTTGATGCACAGATAACTTTACTTGTAGCTCAAGTAACCACTAAGTACTACTAACTGTAGATGCTGTTAGCTAGTTAGCCCAGTTAGTCATGCTGCTGAGCCCGATCCCATTTCACTCTCGCCTGGTTCCAATTCCGGTGCCCATCTGGTCCCCTACCCTGGGTCTGAAAACCTCCTTATGCTGGTGTTCCAAAGCTCCTGTGCCAGAGATGTAAACACCAACACTCCCCCAGTGGTCAAGGCACCCATGTTCAGGCAGTTACCCACTAGAACATCTAGCTGCATGGCTAACTGAAATGTTGGTCCTTCAACAAATGTAACTGAAGACATAGAAACTAGAAACAGAAACTGTGTTTGTGATTTGATATACACCTGCCTGTCCACCATATTGGAGTGGTCAAGAATCATGTTGTATTGTTTACCAGTGGATCTTTACCTTTCCAATGTGGTGACCACATTGACATACAAGCAGCAGCCAGTGAATCTATGTTTCTGTATCTATGGTTGAAGAGCCCTGTCAACCAGAAATCAGAAAACTATAGTTACATATGTAACTATAGTTACATGCTGTGTATGCTCAACCTAAAATGGGTTAAGTAATTGTTTTGAGTAAACAAAAATGTTTGATAGACAGTGACTATAATGAAGAACAACCCAGTTACACAGTTTTTAATTTCTTCGTTTTAGTATTTGCATGAAGCCTTTGATTGATTGATGGTTTTTGTCCCTGAAAGAGGAGACGTTGAAACATTAGTGACCTGCGCTGGCCAAGACAGAGGGAGGGCTCCTGCAGATTGAGGAGAAGGAACCAGAGAGAATCAGGGTGTTAAAAGGTCAGAGGGGACGGAGAGCAGCAGCTGAAGGGCTGGCAGACACACATCTAATTGAGACGGTAAAGGAGAAAATGAGAGCGAAAAGGTCGGGGAGGGGGCAGCTAAAGAAAGACAAGAGGCAGATATGAAAAGAACCATGAGTCAGGGTGAGGAAGGAAGGAGGTGTGGAAGGAAAGAAAAGGGAAGGGTGGGGGCAGGGCTGTCAGTGCTGGTGGCCTTTCTGAAAGGTTAGTGGCCTGGCCAGAGGGAGAGACAGTGAATGGCAGCCACTCTGCAGGGAGGAGAGGGGAGCTGTGGTCAGGCTGCATGGCTCTCGCACACACACACATCTGACCATGGGGCGGCTTTTTCACGTGGCATTTTAAGCAAAGCACGTTCGTCCACAGTGAGGACTAATGACATTAAACATTAGCTGACATTTCACATGGACGAAATTAGCTGATTATTGTACTATTGTTCAAAGATGGTGCATGTATGTGTGCATGGGAAGGTGTGTGTGTTTGTCTTCCACCATGATACCAGGTGCTGCGTCATGTGCATACAGTGTTTGCAAAAAGATTGTTTATTAAAATGTCAGCTCTGTGGCAGTTAGCTCCTTTATGCAGATGATAATGGGGCTCAATTTTTCATGAATGTGTTGCATGCTGATTTAGAGGAAGAGTGACAGAAGAGCTAACTTTAGACTGGGTTGCACCAACAAAGATTCATTCAATCTAAGATCAGTTCTAACCAGAGTTTAGAAAAACTGGGCTTAAAATGAGTAAATCCAGATTTAAAATTAAGCAGAGCTCTTTTGCTCAATTAAAAACTCATCTCTGTTCAGTAATCAACAGTTTAATGAAAATGGGGATGCTTGGTTACCCAAATTGAAAGAAGATAAGAATAAACTTGGAACCTATTGAGTATGAAAAGGGGGGAAAACCATTAACTCTCAGATGCTCTGTGTATTTCTTGTTAGACTGTTTGCCGGCTAGCTAAAAAGGTTAATACAACATTGCATTTTCTGCTAACCAGATAAAAGTTAACAATATATTACATTGTTAACTAGCAAGCTTAAAGGTTAATATAGCATTACACTGTTTGCTAGCAAAATAAAAAGACAACAGAAAGTTACACTGTCGACTATAGCTAAAAAGTTAATACATTGCATTTTTGCTAGCCAGCTAAAGTTATATTATATCGTTAACTAGCCAGCTAAAAAGTTAATACGTTACATTGTTTGCTAGACAGCTAAAAATTCAACAATATGGTACATTGTTAGCTAGCTAGCTAAAAATGTTATGCAATGTTATATTTTTGCCAGCCAAATAAAAACTCAATGATATATTGCATTGCTTGCTAGGCAAATAAAAAGTTGACAATATGCTCCATTGTTTGCAAGCCAAATAAAAAGTCAACTGTAAGTTACATTTTTAACTATATAGTTAAAAAAAAGTTACATTACGCATTACATACGTTACATTTTTTGCCAGCCAAATAGAAAGTTGACAGTGTGTTACATTGTGCACTAAGTAACTAAAATGTTAACAGAACATTACATTATTTACTAGCTAGCTAGAAAATTAACAAGTTGTTAGCAACATAAAGAGTTGGATAGCCAAGTTAGTCTACTCATGATGGCCTTACAGAGAACCTCTAATTTCTTCTCCTTAAAAAAACTTGTTGGCCAAATTGAAGTAATATTGCTGAATAACAGGAGATTAAAAATAGTAAGGAAAAAAGTCGACTGCCTGGAAGCAACTGGAGTAGGAGTTTAAAAGTTTGGTGCTACACAATTTAAAGTTAAGCCATGATTCAACTGGGTTTACAAATGAATCCTTGTTAATGCAACCCAGCGTCCGAGTTTAAAATTCCATTTACTAAATGGATAAACTCACTCCTCTTTTGTGGGTTGTAAGTGGCTGACTAGAAAGTGTTCCTCTCAGTGCAACTGTGTACTGTGTAGATAAAAAACTCAAAAAAGCAGGACCAAAAGGGTATGTCCTGCACACATTTCTCTCATTTTTAAACCACATCTTCGTCTCTCGTCAGCAAATATAATGGCTTTGACATTTGCACTTTGATTGGTTACATTAATATGGGTTATCTGGGCATTTTACCATATTCACTCTAGATGAATGGCACCTTAAAAGCCTCTAATACAGTGAGTAGGATTGGAAAGATGAGTGAAAGGTTGACAGACAAATGGAGACAGATTAAACAACCCTATCACCCACAAAATATGTTTATATCCTACTAAATTGCTTTCCCTAATGTGTTATGGAGAAAATGTAATCGGTGCCATTCAGTTAATGATTATAATGCATTTCATTCCAACCCAGGAAGTGTAACATCCTTATACTATATAGAACTAATAAGGAGGAGGTCAAGGTGGGTGGTCAGCACTATGAAGCACATGACCTGGACACCAGGGTCTGGGTTTTGTTGGTTAAGACAAATACAACACTTGATTAAGGTTAGGGAAACATGGTTAAATACTGAAAATACAGTCCAGTGTCCAAGGAATTATGTCCACTGCCAAGAACACAATATTGAGAACATGCTAAGAATGTGTCTTGCATATTGCTATGTTTCTTGTTACGTTATTAACATTGTCAAATGTCACAGTTCGGTTAGGTTTAGGTACAAAACTATTTGGTTAAGTTTAGGAAAAGATCAGTTTAGTTAGGACTGGGCACCAAAAAGGAAAACATCAAGGATTGGGTTAAAATAAGCACATTAATTACGTGATTATGTAAGTTAAGTAATGTACGGAATTACCAGTAACCAATGAACAAATGTAGTATACATTGACAAAGTTAACGGGTAGGAGGTCGGGGGTGGATGGATGGATGGCTGCACAGTGCATAATGGATATGGCACGGTGAATTGATAAACCAGTAGCTATATGCTAGTTTGCATATTCATGAATTGATGCCATCCAGCGCAACGCACTAGACTAGGCAGTGCTGATGCATATGGATCAAGATTCTGTGACTGCATTGCCTATTTCTCACCTCAAATGTTTCCAAACACATATATTAGTGTACTGTTTAGCTGTAATTTGAGAAAGGTCAAACCAAACCAAAACCAGATAGCATCCAACTGGCAATAAGTGACCCGACCCCCAGCCAGAGCTTGTAGTAGTCCGGTGTGTCTAGATACATTGGATCCTCCAGGTAAAAGATTGCAAACGATGCAAATGTATATTTTGATGCTCAGCAAAAATGACCTTCAGAAGGACCAAATGCTTCCAAAAATCTGATCAAAAGAGGCAACAGTCCAGTGTGAAACAACAGATTCCTCACCAATTTTTTCTAAAAGACAATTAAACAGTAGTCTGCTAAATGGACAGACCTTGAAGACCTTGACCTTGCAAGGAGGTCATTCCTCAGCACTGTGGTTCAAACCTTCTGGCCTTTTCTGGTGTGGACGGGCTGCACGATTCTGTGACTGCACTGCCTTTTTCTCACCTCACATGTCTTTGGGAATGTATTTTAGTTAACTCTTTAGCTACAATTTGAATCCAAAGCCAAACACTGCAAGTCGCAAAAAGTCACCCACCAGCTGGAACTGGGTCGAGATGCATCAGATCTTCCAGGTACCAAAAATGACCTTGAGAAAGACCAGATGCTTCCAAAAACCTGATCAAAAGAGGCAATAGTTCTGTGTGAAACAACAGATTCCTCTCCCATTCCATACTAAAACACATTCTAATCATTAGTCTGCTAAATGGACAGACCTTAAAGCAGCAGGGAGTTCATTCCTTAGCGACAGCGTAAGTGAAGTTGACAGAAGTGTGGCTCAAACCTTCTTGCTTTTTTGGGCACAACTCCTTTCAGCTCCCCTCCCATCTTCCTTGTCTTCATCTTCATCCTTCTCCTCCTCCTCCTCCTCCCATCCCATTATTTTTCATGTCAGTGCATGTGAATTGGAAGCGCTTGGAGGCACACCAGGAAGCTGCTGCGAACTGGCACTCTGTTCTCTTTGTTTATTCCATTTATTTGTCTTCTTGGCCTCCCTCATTTACAGTTTGTTTCTCACCTCCTGCCTCTCTTTTTTTTCTCTCTTGCCTCCCTGTATCTCTTCATTTCCTCCTCTCTGTTTTATCATGCCCACAACAACCTCAAGTCCTGTGCCTCATTTCTACAAACCAGCGACCGAGGAGGGCTGCAGTTTCTTGCTGAGGTGGAATTGTTGGCTGGTACAGGGACTGAACCTGAGACCTTTTCATATCAGCGGCATTGTACCAGGATGTTAGAGCTCAGAATGTGCTCAGGACTGTGTAGTGAAAGAACAGATACCACTTGATTCCTTATATATACTCATACAGCTTGCTGCTACAAACCATTCAAGTGCTGTGCTTGCATTCTTGGCACCTTGTTGCAGCGGGCATGCTCCCAGACAGGGCTGCTTGTTGTCTTCTCTCCAGTGTGTGATATTGCTGCTCAGAATATGGAGATGCACTCAAGATCTGGAGAGCTTCTGGCTTGGTGATGTTATTGATGAAGTCCAATATGCCTCAGAATTGTGTTCATATTGGACAGTTCTGCACCTCACAGTTTGTGTAAATACTTAATTACCAAAACAATGTGAAAAACCTAACAATGAAAATGATGTAAATGATATAACAAGAGAAAAACAACAGAAAAGATGAAACAAGACATAATGAGATGAAAATGACCAAACAAAACTACATAACAAGACAAAAATTATGTAAAAGATGCAACAAGACATAAGACAAAAGCGACATAACAGAACAAAATTACATAAAAGACGTAACAAGGCAAAGTCTTTTACATTGTTTTAGTCTTATGTCTTTTACCTCGTTTCTGTCCTATCATCTTTTTGATCTTGTTACATCTCATTAAGTTAGCTTTTATGTCTCTTTCATCTTGTTACGTCTTTTCTGTTGTTTTCATCTGTTTTGTCTTGTGACATCTTTTTTGTCTTGTTATGTATTTCATGTCTGTTTCATCTTGTTACGTCTTTTTTGTCTCTTTACATTTTATTACGATTTTTACATCTTATTCGACTTGTGACCTCTTATCACATCTTTTACATTGTTTTCATTGTTACATCTTATGTCTTTTTTTGTCGCTCGTGTCTTTTTTGTCTTGTTACATCTTATGACGTCTTTCACATTGTTTTTATCTTATTTGTCTTCTTATATCTTGTTATGTCTTTTAAGTCTTGTTCACGTTATGTCTTATTTGTTTAGTTACATTTTATTGTCTTTTACATTGTTTTTCTCTTGTCATATCTTGTATCTATGTTTTCTTGTTGCATTGTTTGTTTGTTTTTTCTTTTGCATGTGATATGCACTGATGGATACACCAAGAATCGTCCCTAACCCTAACCTATGTAGGCTGAAATCAGTCTTGATGTTGGAAAGATGGCGCACAATGAAGCAAAATAAAAATAATCAATGAACTAAAGTGACATGCCTGAAAATATAAGGAGTGGAAAGTACAGATATTTGTGTTAAAATGTAGGAAGTAAAAAGTAAGTAAGAAGTTGTCAAAAAACACCTGAAAACTCAGCAAAATATTTGTACCTTTTCACTTCCCACCTCTGATGTACAGTACTCATTTAAACCCATACCATGATCTTTTCCTAACCCTAACCAAACTGTCAAACATACCTGAGGTCTGGTATGCCTGTCACTGGTTTAGGTATGAGGACATGTTGCCCATGCAGGAGATTAATGTTCTTGTACTGTCAAAGACCAACAGTCAATTTTTTTCCTGTTCTTAACTGTGACTATAATTTATCTAACCAACCCTAACCCTAATAAAGTGTTTTACTGTTTACCACAGATACTGTAGAAAGAACTAATTCTATTCATTGAATGTAATCCTGGGTTTTGCAGAAATGTCCAGTATCAACATTCTTGTCTGATGATAAGTTTGGACATTTGACAAGCTTTTTTTGGATGATAGGGCTGTCACATTATGTTGAATACAGTAATCATGAGGTCATGTATAATCTGGAACAATCTGGTGTGGATTTATTGTATTGAAATCTGCTTTCCGTTCTTGACCATGGCTCAGGAGGAACAGGTGTGGTGAACTAGACCCTAAATGGAGGGGTTCTGATGTCTTTGGGAGCTCTAATTTTTTTAGTAGCTGTAAAGAACTTTGAGACTAAACCCTCTGGCAGGTTACATCAAGTAATGCAGGCTTTGTAGAGAGCTGATCTATGAATCAAAGCTCTGAGTTTAGCCTTTAGGTTTCATGCCATCAATCATCACATATGTTCTTCGGTTTTTGGCAGTTTTGGAGCAAGTCTGATATTTCCCCAAAGATCCCTTACTTCCTTTTGATATTAAAAACATATTAACAATACATTTGAGAAACATGTCTGCCTTATTTTTGACTATAAAAAGGGATGACTAAACGTAATTTCATGAGGAGGTTGAGATGATAAAAGAAACTCTCAGAGGGCTGCCTTCAGTTTGTTTTGTGCTTGTGTTTTTCTACATGGTGGGTTTAGGAAAAGTCATTCAGAGGACATTTTGAAAGAAGCAATAATTAAATTCTATTAAACTAATCACCAGTTAAGTACAGCTGGTGTGGAGCAGTGAACCACGACAAGCTGACATCAGTGCAATGCAACATGTTATTCATTAGTAGAAAAGGCTGCTTTTCTTTTGCCAAAATTGTTTAGCACTTCCCCTTGAAGGAAGATTTTTTATCTGTAATTAACGGCAGGTTTATTGGCTGTCAAACAACAACTTCAAGCATGACACTGCTTTTGGTTAGCGTGTGGGGCTATCTTCTTTAAATATACAGTTTGCAGTCAAGTGGTTGTTGTTGTGCTTGGTTAAAAAAGTCTGTCATCCAGTGAAACTGATACACCAGGTTGCACCAACAAAGACTAATTTAACCCAAGATTAGCTCAGCGTTTGGAAAAACTATTTTTAAAATGAGTAACTCCAGATTTAAAATGAAGCAGAGCTCTGCTGCACAATAAAAAAAAAATAATATTGGTTCAGTAAAGCCAAGTTTATTGATGTAAACTGAGTGTAATCTGTATGGAGATGCTTGCTTACTCAAATTAAAATGAATAAATAAAAATAAATGTGCATGCTGGTGGAGTAAGATTAACCATCATCTCTCAGATGCTCTGTATTCCCTACATTGTTTGCTAGCTAAAAAGTAAAAAAAAAAAAAAAATGTTAGATTGTTTGTTAGCTCATTTAAAATTGAACAAAAAGTAATATTGTTTGCTAGCCAGCTGAAAATTTAACAAAACTTAACATTATTTGCTACCCGGGTAAAAAGTTTTTAAAAAGCTACACTGTTTGTGAGCTTGCTAAAAAGTTAAAATGTAACATTGTTTGTTAGCTAGCTAAAATGTTAACAAAACAAAACAATGTTTGCTAGCTAGCCAAAATGTTAACAAAGTGTAACACTGTTTGCTAGCTAACTATAAAGTAAAGAAAACATTACATTGTTTCCTTACTGGTTAAAAAGTTACCAAACAGTTGACATTTTTCTAGCTAGCTAGCTAAAATGTTAGTTAGCTTGGTTAGCCTACTAATAATGGCAAGTCAGAGAAGCTTTAATTTCTCCTCCTGTGAGAAAAACTTGGCTGAATCAATGGCCGATCGATATGGTCAAATATTAAGTAAACAAAAGAAGAGACGCATTATAGAACTCAATTAAACTGAGTCTATCTCTTAACTTTCTTCATGGAACTTCACTATTTTGCTCAATTAATTTAAAAACACATTTTAAAAGTTAAAACTCCTCCAGTGTAAGTTTAAAGTTAATGGAGGATCACATTTAACTTTTAAAGTTTTGGTGCAACAGAATGAGGCTAAATTTAATCTAGCTTTAGACTAACAGAGGTCTAAAAAGAGGTTTGAATTTAATCTTTCTTAATTTTAAGCTAGTTTTTAAAGTTTAGTGCAACATAATTTCAGTTAAACCATGGTTTAATTGGGTTTAAAAATGAATCCTATGTGGTGCCACCCATCCTCAGCATTTCAAGTCAGTGCTGCCTGTTGCTGTTCATGTTTAAATATCTGTCTTGTGATTATGAGGAAATGAACGTGCGGCTTTGATGACTCAAGGTGACTGAGACAAGCTTCTCCTTCTTGTCTAAGCAGCATCGAGCCGTGCAGGGGAGAGGCAGAGATGTGAGCATAGTTAAAATTGGATAAGGCAACAGTTCACATGGAGTCCACTGGCTCGACGCTGCCGCGTCTCTGTGATTTGTCTCGCTGTGTATCTGAAACTGAGTGTAATGATGCTTCTAGTTTGAAATGCTGCTTTAAGTCGGAGCTGAAAGCCTGTTGAAAGCCGCCCTGATGGTTTATTCACAACTTGTCATTTTTTCATGATGTGCTGCTCCTTCGCTGTGCCGTCTTGTTATCAGAGGCAGATATGTTTCGACTCCTTTAACTTAACTCCTGTTTTATTTTTTTTTTATTTTAAAAAAGATAGTATCACATGACAGATATTCTTTTCTTTATTATCAGAGCCAAAAGTCTGTATATATCTGACTTAACAAGACAGTCACAGATGATTTTTTTAAAATTCTCACATAGATACACACAGGTACTGTATTTCCCTGAGAATATATGCATTAATCTCACTGTGTTGTGGCCCTGGCTGCCCTCTGGCCTGGCCCTCCTCCAGCTGCAGGGGACCAGAGCAGCAGAGCAATCCCAGGGACAGTGCTGCACGGCTGGCTAGATTAGACCCAGGAGGAGCCCCCTCCCTCTGCCTCTCCTAACCCTGACTCCCTCCGGCTCCCACGCATCTGGCGTCCCCAGATGTGGGTGTGAAAACAGTGCACGCTCTCAGCCTCCATCTGCTGCCAACACATGCTGACCCCCCAGAGAGCCCACTGGGTTTATTTAAGGATGCTCACTCAGGTGTCAGAGCTGAAGGGAAAACAATGAAAGTCTACTCATCTTTTTATTTGTCTCATATGAATATTTATGATGTACATTTTTTTTAGTATGTGCCACTGCCATCTGCCATCAAACTGGTGTGACTTTTATTAAGGACAGGTTAAGGTGGAAGGTTTAAACTTCTCCATCTACAGGTGCCCTCATAAATCTTCAATGCAGTTCAGATGAAGGAAAATCGATGACAGTCAGGACTCCTTGTTCTCTTTTGGGTAAAGAAAAACTTTCTTGTCACATATACAGTCATGCAGAGCAAAATGTACAGTGTGCGCCATTGTGCAGCACCCAGGGACCAACTCTCAGTCTAAGCCAGCATCTTGGTCAGGGGTTCAGACTGGAGAACTGACCTGTATGTTATGACGTTTTTGATGGTGGGGGAAACTGCAGGACCCAGGAACTTTGGTTCTTCCTCCAGCCCGTGTTTCCACCAGTTTTGAGTGAAACCATTGTATCAAGGATGTCATCATCAACAGAGGGTGTTGTGCAATGCACAACAACCTGTAGAATATGAGACACCCATTTTGGTTCCCAGGGATGTTACCAAGGTTACCAGTGAAACAGAATTTGATGGCTGACTGGTGGCCTGGTAACTGAGGCTGAGTCCTCTGCAGAGACCATGAGTTTGACTTGTGCTACATGACATTTCCCTACTCTCTCTCCCCGTTTCCTGTCCTCACTTCAGCTCTCCTATCAAAATAAGGACATAAAAGCCCAAAAATTTATATATATATATATATATATATATATATATATATACATAAAGTTGTTTTTGCACTTTCCGGTGTGTGTTGGACAGTGTGCAACAGGGCATCATATAGAGACGCCACCCAACTAGAACTAACTTTTCAGTTTACTTTTGGTGGGAATGCTCACAATGGTTCAAAACTAATGCTTGAAATGGAATGGGTTTGAGGTGGCATGGTGGTGCAGTGGTTAGCACTGTCGCCTCACAGCAAGAAGGCTCTGAGTTTGAGCTGGGGAGTTTGTGGCTGGGGTTAGGACCCTTCTGTGCAGAGTTTGCATGTCCTCCTCGTGTCTGTGTGGGTTCTCCGTGGGTACTTTGACTTCCTCCCACAGTCCAAAGACATGCAGCATAATGGGTTAATTGATAACTCTAACTTGTGTCAGCCTTGCGATGAACTGGCGACTTGTCCAGGGTGTACCTCGCTGTCAGCTGGGAAAGGCTCCAGCCCCAAAGCGACCCATCAGGATAAGCTGATACAGACAATGGATGGATGGAACAGGGTTGGTTCCATGTTGGTGTGAAAGACTTTTTGTGGGACCTTGTTGTTGTGAGGCGACCACTCCAGTTATCCATTTTTGCTCATAAAGCGATATTCCACCCTGCGAGAATAACCCACTCAGTATGTACTCACCACTATGCTGATGTGATGATAAGTGAAGATCTTCA